>JAODTK010005590.1:0-286592 GCA_026419785.1 Sclerodactyla briareus | reverse complement strand
AAATGTTATGATAACGTTTTGTGTTTGATGGGTCAATACGATGTTCCAACAACATGGAAATTGAAAACTATATATAATTGCAGTGCTGTGCGAGTATGACATCATTTTATCCGGTGTGACAGTGTCCAGGGATCTAATGGATTTGGGGTGTAGCCGGGCCGCCCCTCCTCCGCCGCCGATTTTCCTCTCTCGCGATTCTCTTAACTTCTTCGTCGGATTTGAACCAAAACTTGGCAGATGATGACTGTTGTTAGTCCTAAATAACATGATGTCATTTCACAATCACAGGAGGTCAATTTGCGGCATGAATTATGAGATTTTTTTAATTTTTTCGTATTAAACAAACCTTGGAGAATGTGGATAACAGTTGGACCTGAACAACAGGCATTTATAGGCCCCTGGAGTTCAAATGGACATGATTTAATGTGCTTCCTCTAAACGTGGTTCACAACGGCTGTTTTTTTGGCAGGGATATATACACGTCGACGGGCATCAATGTAATTCGCTCATTATGCGGCCAAAAAATACACTGTAGCTGTAGACATCTGGTTGCCTATCCGCCAGCCTGTAGGCTATATAAATTCCTAGGTGAGAAGGATTTTTTTTCTGTATTTCATGTCATTCGGCTCATTTTTGTTGAATTTGTTAACGCACTTGGCCATTAACTATATGTATATCAGGATCAAAACTGACACTACTGCATCTTAGGATACCGGATTTTTTCTTAATTCCTATGCTCAAATTCAGGATCACGTACTGTTATTACTGAAGAGCAAGGGGTGTATTCGTATAACCGTTTTCAGTCGGCATGAAAGGTCAAGATTGAGTAATTGACATATCCAGTGTCAATTCAACGGGTATGACTGTTTAAACTGGAATACATATATATGAACTAATGTTTCCTTTTAGATTTTTTTCTTTTCATTCTTAGGCTGCCTTTTGCTAGGCACAACGCGAACATAGGCGTCGCAAGCGGGGGGGGGGGGGGGGAGCCTCCCCCCCAAATCATAGTGGGGGTGGGGGGGGGGTCGTCCGGCCCCCCAAAAAAATTGACCAGATGAAATCTGAAAATTAACACCAACAGCAACAATTCAACTATCATTATCATCATCTGTCTGAACATGATGGCATATAGACAATAGATTATAACCGCCCTAAATAAATGTGAAACTAGTATCCTTTCTAAGTTCAAACAAGTTGCCGTACCGAACCCGTTGCCGCCTGGTCTTCGATATTCGCAGCTTGTAGCGAAATCTGTAATCGATTGGGAAATATTTACATCCGCGTACTAGAATATTCAAGATGGACAATAATCAACGCTGTATCACGGTACAAATGCCCCAATACTTCCTCGGCAAAAAAGTGGTACATTGAGAAAAACAAAGTCCTTAGATTTAAACCCTAAAAATGGCTTGCATTTTTGTTCAGGGTTATGATGAACATGAAGAATACCCCAACTGACTGACATGTCTGTGAATGAATTTACATTTACTATATCATGTCAGTAATGGCTTTAGGTCTACGTACGTTTCAATGAAAAATACACCAAAACAGCATGATTTATGTATCGAACTGTATACTGTAATTGTTACAGATATGTTGGCTATACAACAATGAACATATTTTTAAACCTTGACTCCCTTGTTTGTTACAACCCTCCATCACCAAGTGGATAAATCTTCCGTACGTTTCAAAGACAACCACTTTTTGGTGTCTTCTAAACGTAACGTAATAATTTTTCACTTAGTTGGTCAAGTATTGTAAAATGCGAGGAAACCACCTCGGGAGGCGACCTAAACCCCTAACAACTGTAAGTCCGATACGCACCACGTGACCACTGGGGATGGCCAACTGGGGCGGTAAAGGGCACCTGGGTGAGCCATCATAATTACTCAGTCTCGGATCATGGCCACTGGAAATTCACTGTAATGATCGAAGAAGTGTTTGTGACAACCCTTTCCCCGGGCTCTCCCTCAGTCGGGAATTTTGCTGTCTGCCAAACCCTCTGATAGCATTATCATTCTTCATACCGCCTTTTATGATAACTACCATTTTGGTGCAGACTGACCCCATTTTAAACTGGGTAAAATAGCTCAGGCGCTCAGGAAGTGTCGTTTCCGGCCATCTGGAGAGGTTTGTAAAACCCAAAATTTTCTTGTACGCTCGCGCCAACCTATGGTGGCGCCGATAGTAACACCATCAATTCATCAAAAGTTTGGTCTGCGTCCCCCCTGAATTTGTACGTACGGCTTTTTTCCGCCGCCACTGCACGCAATACCGAATAGGCGAATACGCAGATCTTTTGGAACGCTGAATTGGGAACAGTATACTGTACATTTAGTATTATGTGCAGGCAAAATAGGCATATCGTGTCAAAAACATCGAGCAAATCCCTCTAATATATTTTCCCATTATGCATAGGCCTACATAGTCTATTGCATTTCTAGCTGAGTCATATGGTTTCGAGAGGGTCCGGCATAATAGATTTTACCCTCCCATCATGCAACACTTCGGTATCACATGAGATGCATTCAATCGACCAGACTTCACAGTAATCCCTCTCCGTTGCTTTGATGGTCGGTAAAATCCCCATCAAACTTGAACTTACAGGTAAGTCTCGTTTAATTTGTGAATTTGAAGTATGATAACCTGATCAGTGGGAATTTCCCCCAAGATCTCGGGAATCTTCTGCACTCAGGCTGGATAGACCCACTCGGGGAATCGACCACCCAGGAATGTATATTTTTAGTCTTCTTTGACCCACCCAGGCATGAAATAAACCCAAAACTATGAACATCTTAATTCCGGAAAATGTCATGTCATGTCATATGTCTCGTATAAGCCATGTCACTTATGCATGCAAGCTCTCTAAAAACAAAAAGAGTGGCATTTCACGCCATTAGAGTGGTCTCTCACACACTTCGAATGTGCGTGGTTCTACTCTAATGGAGTGACATATCCCTCTATGATGGGCGAAAATTACAATGGAGTGAATTGTCGTTCTGAAATGGAGTGATGATCACTCGACGTCAGAGTGTCACTTCGCACATTCATGGGAGTGAAATTGAGTCTTATGTTTTTAGAATGCGTCACCCACGTTTTTCTGAAAATTCTCTGAGGACATACGTACAGACCTCTAAAAATAGTGGGAAAAAATGTGGAATAGAGGCCGCTATGAAGAATTAAAAGGAAAAACATCGATCAGTTTTCGGAAATTATTGCCAATTCCAGGGCCGGGGAAATTTCTTTTACGTACGCGCCAACTGCTGGTGGCGATCCGCTTAGATGTTGCTAACCTCATATACCCCCTAATATTCATCAAATCGGCCGCCTCTGCTAATTTCATTTGGTTTACTAGCTCTCATGCAAACATTATACAGGAGCCATGTTCCTTGTCAGTTTCGTGCTGAATAGACTTCAGTGTTTCCTCGCGACTTCATTTCGCTAGTCGCGTGTCTAATAAATACCTACGCGATACGCGATTGCCTATATGGGGATTCTCCTGGCGATCCGCTTATTCGCCTATTCCCGCATTCGCTGGCTAGTAAATTCGGATATAGGATGATACATCGGTGACGAAAAATGGCGTTATTGTTACCGTACTATGTTGCCGGCCGTCGAGCCGTTTCGATTGGGGGGGGGGCGGGGGGGGACACACAATGCAATAAGCGAAAAACAGTTTAGCTTTTCATACCCTCCAGGATCGCCGGAACGGACTTGCCAGGCTCGATAGCACCATCTACATGTGTGAGTTGGGCAAAAAAAAACAAAGAAGTTGTCATTGTACACATCTAAGATGATTTACCGCATTGTAACACATGATTATTTTAATCACCTTTTCTACTCTGCTTTGTTTGCGTGGGGGGTTCCAGGGGTCATACCGAACAGTCCATGGGATGATAGCAGGGGACAAGTCCAGTTTTGGGGCAGAAAATGTCAGTCATTGGCTCATGGGCAAATAATGGTGCGCGCGAAGCGTGCGAGAAATTGTGCATGTTTTCAGTATTTTATCGAAAATTCGGGAGGTCAGCAGGAAAAATTCAGGCCTTTATTCCACTTTGCCTTTTTTCTTCCCAATGTTTCACGAATTTTGTTGCCCAGATTTTTAATCTCAGAAAAAGGGGGGGGGGGGAACGTCCCGCAAAGACTTCTGAAATGTGAACAAAATGATTGGACGCAACATCGCAATTTTGCAACGCCTGGCTGCCCTGGTAGTAGACAAACGCCATGCGCGCGAAAACTTGAAAAATCCAGCACTTTCGGCTATTCGATTGTAAAATTCGGGAAACCAGTACGAAAATGGGTAAGTTTGACTTAGACTGATCATCAAAGTATGATTATCACTGTGAATCGCACACCCGCTATAATAAAAGACCAGGTGCACCGTGACGTTCACGGGTTCAGTAGATTGAGGCAGAACAACTGACCCAGATCAAAAAGGTTATGGAGTTCATTGAGTTTATATGCCACAAAACCGACTTAATTTAGGACTGATGCGCGCAGATTTTAATTGAACGAAAATTCGGCCACCAAATTCATAGAAAACTTCTATTCTTACTTTGCCCACATTTCTTCTATTATTCCTCCGACTTTGGGTATTTTTCGTTCGTGCGTCAATTCGTGTTTCCACTCTCAAATGTTCCTTCAGCCCCGACTCAGTCTCGGATTATTATGACTTATTGCCCCAAAGTTGATTCTGTACGCATCTGTGATACACCAAGTTACCATCTCACTAATGGGGAAATAGATTACCAATATCACCTAATTTTGGGTTTTGAGAATCCCTACATGCCCCGAGTTGTATAAATTTTTGCCAATTAGCGAATGCAGTGCATCTGCTAGGCCTAGTTCCAAGGCAAAGGCGCAAGTATTTGTGAAGGGGAGGGGGTATGGGTAGCGATCCCCAACTTTTGGAAGTCCTCCGTACATTGTGTTTACACTCGGGACCACCGGCCACCTCAACTTTCAGCCAGGAGAATTGCGCCCTTGACTAGTACGCAAAGCAAATGGATGCCAGTGCACGGGCGTAAATCGCCGGGGGGGGGGGGGGGGCGGGGGGGGGTTGCGGGGGATGTATCCCCCACTTGAGGTGAGGGGGGGATGGCCTGTAACAAACATCCCCCACCCCATTTTGTCAGTCCCAATAATATTATTTTTGACAATATATCATCATAATTAGACCAATTCTCCACTTTTATTCAACGAAATATTCGTATAAGTTGAGCGACCAACTCTGAAAAGAGGCTGAGCTCAGTAACACAGTACCCACAGCCAATATAAAACTGTCATTTACCTGACAGTCCTAAATTACCTAATCTGATCAGCAGAAATCAGGCAGAATTTTTGGTGTTTTTTTTACTTTTTGCTTTCTTCTGCCCAATTTCCACGATTTTGTCTTTCTTGCCGAATTTCAAATCAGATGAAAATGCGCACGCGGATTGGAAAAGTCAAAGCAGTTTGAATTTACAATTAATAAATTGATGGAACAAACTCCAGGACGCGGTGACCACATTATTTTGCGTGTCCGTTTTCGGACCATGATGGGCAACGTACTGTTTTTGTTGAAATTGAAGTGCAAGATTATATATTGTTCAACTTGGAGTGCATCGATGCCCTTCAGTGGATTAAAATGCCATGTCTAGGAAGCTATTTGTAAAAATGTACCAGATCACGAAATTGCACTCTGAACGGAATCACCTAGCTATCATGCACGTGATCTACAATACTGACAGCGGAACAGCTGAAACAACTATAAGGATACCGAAACGGACACGAAAATAGTTGCATATTTCTCAGACATCGATAAAAAGGAGAAGAGGGTTTGGGGAAACGGGAAGAATCGCTATTTTCGGCCCTGATAAGGCCCTTCATTGTTTCTACTATGTGTGTCTCATTTCAGTTGCAGATTATATTTTTCACTATGGCAAAAGTCACATTTCCGTGAGTTGGAGGAGTTAGACACCCCTTACGACCCTGAGTTCTGCCGCTATATCGATCGATTTGGACTGCAAACCACAACGTCCAAACCTGACAAACTTTTGCTCATTTATATCGGGCTTTCGACTTGCTTTAAACATATTAAATGTGTTGGAGGGCAGTCTGACTCATCGTCAGGCCCCTAGTATGTCAAAGCCGCTTCGTGTTATAATCAATGGACATTTTATTGTTAATCTACCCTTTGTTTAAAAAATATACTAGGTCTCACTTGTGTTTGTGAATGAGAAAACTTCAAAATGCCTCCAAAAGGCATTGCTAACGACACTATAGAAACAACGGTCACAAGGTAGTGTGCGCGGAATTTTTGACAGTCAGGATCGGGAGAAAGGCCAATGTGGTCTCATAGTGAGGCTGCTTTCTCAATATTTTTCATCCCACACAGACACTCAACGAATACGTGTGTAAACGGACATGTAATTTCGTCTTCATCGGGGACCAAGAAGTGGGGGGGGGACAGTTGATATGATGACCCCCTCACCTCGAAAAGTGGTTGGGGGGGGCGTGTTCCCCTTCCCCCAGGATCGTCGCCCATGCTATGTTGTTCCATGAACTACGGCGGTATGTGGAATAACATACCAGATATAGATAGATGTTGGTAGGTGTGATTCTCGGCTGTGTGGATCTCTTCTTAAGAAAGTGTCCAGGCGAGGCTCTACGGGCAGCTATGGAGCTCCACCGCTCCATCCTCCAAAAAAAAAAAAAAAAGCAGCGCCTCCCAGTATTGTCCATGGCATGCATGTGGAACATGATGAATGCGCCAACGGAACAATACTTCAATGCACTTTTGTAGTGGGAGAGGCCTTTTCTGGTGATCAGAAAGGCCTAATTTCCAACAAGAGGGCAATCACCAGAGATGCAGGATCTCATCAGCAGCTATGGATTGGACTCACCCAAACTCTCCAGTTGAAGGACTTGGGGCATGCTAGTGGTCGCACGAACCACTGAGCCATTATACTAACAGATAGAGTGAGAAGTGAAAACTACAAATTATGTATTGTAAGGCTACAGGAAAATAACTTCAAAATTTGCATCGGTTAAAAGAAAATAATGTTCGTGTGATTAATAAATTATGCGTTTAGCTAGGATTCCATAGAGCATGCAGATGTGCGTGTGCAGTATGAATGTGAAAATCGGAGTTGTTTGCGAGGGGGAGGTTGATTCTCAGAAGGAATTAAAACTATCTAAAAAATATCTAGCAAATAAGATGAGGCGGGGGATGAGGAAGTTAGATTATTTTGAGAAACATTCCCATAGACCCAATCTGCATATATTAGCTAAATGTAGACTTACCCCTAACTCCTCAAATGATTCCTCAGGTATCAGCTAGTTTCACTCTGCACAACTATCTGAGGACTTGGTTTTATTGCTGTCATCGAGGAGCAGGCGTATCCCTGCAGGGAGAAGGGGGGTATTGCCACTGGCTGCGCTCCCAAATAGGCCTAGGATTAGTTGAAACCCCGGTTGAGTAATCTGGATTTGAATTTTCACCCGATTTAATTAATAAAGTGATGTACTAGGCCTATTTGGCATTGATTGTGTTTGCATTTGTTCACATCTGTAGTAAAAGGCTAATGGTTTGTAAAAGATACCTCTCAAATTATTACTGGTTGAAAAAAACCTACATTCTAAATTGGAGGTCTAGCATCTGCGATTACCTGAATGGCCACCCTCTCATCTGGTGTTGTTTGAATCTTTCGAGTAGTTGAGAGAATGCATATGGGAGAGAAGGCTGAAGACCCGTGAGGATATACTGGGGCGAATGATGATCAAAGCTAGCCCATAGAATCGAGTAATGTGTTTTTGCAGCCGCATAACAAAATAATATGAGAATAGGTATTTCTTAGAAATGAATGAGAGAATTCTTTAATATTTCAGTGAACAATTGAGGGATCCTCTTAAACCCCATCAAAGTTGTCGTTCCAGGGTTCTCAAATGTACAGGCTTTCACATCGACTTGATATCACTTGGGTTCCCCCATGATGTCAAGGGCGAATTTTCAATAGCTGATGCCGACTTTGCTTCACTGGATCAACTGAAAGTTTGTAGAGGTTTGGCTTCCACAATGCAATAAATAGGTAGTACACAAAAAGTCGAGTCAGTCACTTTACATGGCCATTGCTTTAAACTTTGCCAGGGTTACATCGTAAAGGATGTCTGCCGACTGGCGTGCGTTATATATTTTGTTCTTCGCAGATGATATTGTGGTGTTAATGGGGATCAACTATCATATACGGGTTTTGTTACATTCTCGGACAACTCATTTGGCAACATAGTTCAGTGTTTCATCATCAGCTTGGCCGCAGCGATGACTGTGGAAAAAGGATGTTGATCTTCCACTTTAAATCTATTTTTACAAATTATGTGGCGTCCAGTTGTCCACAACTCTCTTAGAAAAAAAGGCAGCTTAAAACGTTGTACTAGCAGTGCCACTGTGAGCCTTGCACAGTGCAGTGCATGCTAGTGGTGCTTACCGTATGCCCCTACGTAGCAGTATAGTATCGGAGTCGATATTATCGGGAAGTCGATCCGTGGGGATAAAATATTATTAGCCATGCGTACAGGCACGCAATGATTGAATGAAACAATGTATCAATATTCACAAAAACTGACTGAATTTTCTGAAAAATTGTCACCCTTCACTGAGAATGCAAAAAATTTACGAATTTGACCCAAATTGAGATAAATCGGGATGATCCGACTGGATTTGAATAGCCCACCCCCAAATAACAGAACGGAATATGTTTTGATTTTTCTCTTCAATTCACATGACAAAAGACAATTTCATCAGAAATGTTTTCTGTTGTCAACTTTTGTTCATGTTCAGAAGCAAATTGCACAATTCACCACAGTGATTGACTCGCGAGAACTCTTTTTATTCCTACGTGGGGGGCGGAGCTAGTGAAATAGTGGCTAACTTCAGGCATACCATTCTCAGAATTATTCTACGAAAACAGATGCAAACTGTGGCAGTAGAAGAATCTGATCCAATAAAGGATGCTGCGAAATTCTGGTATTTTGAATGGTTGCTTCAGTATAGAAAAAAATATTGACGAATATTTGCTCATCGTTAGGTGATTGACGCAAGACACTCACGATACTACGATAGCCTAGATAAATTACCGAAAGGCTGTGGATGGAAAGACAATCACCTCCCATTGTTTGTATATGTTTATACAAATCGATATACTTCAGACCATGAATGACCAGCGTGACTAGACGGATGTAGCCCTAGCTGTACTTGAGGAAAGATGCTATTGGCCCATATTCATGCGATGAAGCGAGAATGCAGACACACTCGACGAGAGTCTACTTGGACAGTCGAGTTTACTTTTGATGCCAAGTTGACTAGCCTAGGCTAGTGTTATGGAAGTACGCACACAACGAGTAAGTTAGGCCTAATAAAAATTGATGACTACTGAGACTTAAAACATACCTGAACTGTTCCCCCGACTCTTCCCTACTTTTCAATCATTTGAAAAATAGTGTGATAAAAGTTGTCCCCCCAAATGTGAAAATTTTCATTGTTTATGGCTATTGTTGGAGAAAGTTTGGGCCTTGCAATATGAAATATCTGGGAAATTACTGCAGAAACATGAAAAATTGTCCCAAAATGTGGATTTTCCCCCTAATTTCATAGTTGATGAATCTGCCTGATCGGGGGAAGAAATCTGTTGTGTGACTATATATATATAGGCTTGTGTGCAACGTGACAATGATTTAGCCAAATTGCCAGAATGAGATATAGATAGGGAATATCCGAAAAATGAAGCATTTCCCCAGAATGTGTTTTCCATGCTGAAAGTTGACAACTTTCTACTTTGCATCAGGGTATGACGCTGGCTCAAAATTTGAACGGGTCAATAATGATATTAGCGCATACAGAAATCGACAGAGCAATGTCATTTTATGGAATAAGTTGGTAATTTCCTCTTTTGCGACCCTTTGTGCACACATTTTCTAGATTTGGGGGTCAAACTGTCCAAAAAGGTGTCTATGACCCCGAGGCCCCAAAAAGCGCTAACCCTGCTTTGACATGGAATCTTGAGAAACGTCACCTGTGTGCATGTGACTATTAGGCTTGTGTGAAATTTTACTATGGTCAGGCATTTGCAATCATCAAATATTGTATAAAATATGTGAAAAATGAACTTATTTCCCGAGAATGTGTTTCCCCCCCCCCTGACAATTGACAATTTTGAAATTCGCATGGTGGGAATTCTCTTGGAAGAAGAAACGGTGTGTCAGGTGAGATCCAGGGTTGGGTGAAATTTGACCATGTTCAGTCATATGACAATCATAAACTATTTTAAAAAATAGGGAAAATATGCGAAAAATTGAAAAAATGGCCCTTAAATTGTGTTGCCCGCCTGTGTGAAATTCACCATTGGAACTAATGTCTTCTAATTTCGTGGAGATATATGTGTCTCCTTGACTTTTATTTTAGTTCGCGCCACTCGAATATAGAAATATATATATTAATTTGTTTCTACTTGCTACCTTTTCGTTGCGAGGTTTCAATGGACAAAATTCATCAAAATAGTCTGACTGAAAACAAACCATTTTCCCCAAAAAATAATTTATATTCATGGAAATTTCACTTAATTTACAGCATAATGCTGGGAAACCGTTTGTTTTGATACTCTGGCCTACCTTCTTATGAAATTTGGAATCGTTCAGTCCTCCAATCTCTGAATATACCAAAAACAGAACAACTTTCAGAAGAAATTCTCAAATTTGGCCAGAAATCTATTTTCCCCCAAAAAAATGACATATTTGATATTTTGGGGCGGTGATGCATAGTGAAAAAAGTGGTTTCTTTTAGCCTTTTCACATTGCTACAAGTTTGAAATCATTCGGCCATCGGAATAAGGGAATACCTGGAATTGAAAAAATAGTATAAAAAACTTTGTTAAATAAAAATGAGAAATAGGAAATTGCCAAAAATTTGTCTTTGCCTCCCATAATTCCCAATTTTGATAGTTTCGGCTAATTTTAGGAGCAATAATGTGTGTAAGTGGACTATTGAAGCGTGTGCAAAATTTCACTTTGTTCAGCCACTCCAAAAGGTGAGAGATATTTGCAAAAACCATCAAAAACTGACGACACGCAAACGCACACACACACACACACACCAACACACAAGCACACACACAAACGGACACTTTCGCAAGTGAACCCTTCATTGCTGGGTCACCCGACCCATGGCGACCCACCAATGGGGTACCCCCCCAAACCCCTCAGTGGATAGTACTTAACCACCACTATGCGTACCATAGAACCGGTGCTATGACAACCGCAGCCAGTAAGATATAGGCTGAAATGGACCCAAGGGACTTTTTTTTTTTTTTTTTTTTTTGAATATCCATCTGGCCCTTCGGGACCGATGAGATAATAATTCCTTGTACGATACGGCCGATGGCAGCGCCCCGCTTAGATATAATCACAAACTAGTTGCCCGCACATATATTGCCTCAAAAACGCGCCTGAAAGTGTCGCGGAATATTCGACTTATGCGGTCGGTAATTTAGCTATTTCCATCCCTGAACCCCCCCCCCTCCCCCATTTTAATACTCCAGTTACGCTACTGCTGTGGCAACCACCCCATCAGTCTGCCAGCTGCAATTGCGCGATCACTAAGTTCCTTTTTATGAGCGAAAAAAGTAAGTAAAGTAAACGCCCCAGAAACGAAAGTTAATGAAGAAGATATGGATTGGAAGACACTACGATTGATTGCACTTCATTCTTTCTTCGAACTAATTATCGGGAATAAGGAAGTCGACACCCCACAACCCCCAAATAAACTGTAGCTTTCGCCCCCCCCCCCCCACTTCCCGATCCCCGAACGTCATGCCAGCGATACGCAGTTTAGTTTCAGCCATGAAGAAATAAATATGGGATAATGGTAGACCAACTCTGTCCCTCCACTTTCATCGGTTGGAAACACGCGACCCAAACCAGAACTCTCCCGGGTTGGTCAGCTATACTATAATGGTCTACCAACATGATATGACTACCCTCACTAAATGATCATTAACACCCTTATATGGGGTAGACGTGTCGAAACAGTGACCATCTTGATGACCGTCCATTTATTCACAATGACTGACCTCGAGACACACCGCAACAGCAACCACAGTCGCTCGTAACGTTATTTAGCTTATAGGCTATAACACTATATGCAGAAGGTCAGATATAGGTTATATTATAGGTCTGAAGGCTATGAACTCCGAGCTAGATCAGGCACTTTCGGGTGGGCATACCTCGATATTGAATGCCTTCTATAAGTCCCGCCCCGGTGTCTCTAGGCTCTTAAGAGGCTCTCACGAGATTATTTGACTTTCTGTTGATCATAATAACTATAGCATTATTCGTGCATTTCCCGGTTATGTTATTTCACATTAGCGGGGCGGTGTACGACTAAAGTCAGAAAATATCGGCTCCATCGGAAAATCAGATTTTCCAGCATCCACGTGGCCAATTTAAAAATGGTCAAAATTTTTGTGCCGCCCCGAATATATTCCGACCAAAAAAGACGGAAGGCTTAGTGACTCTTTGACGATTCTGACTTGATTAAGCTGAGCCTTGTCACTTCACAGTCTCCAGAATTTACAATAGGGACATGTGGTACGCCTTAAACCACATTAGAACTCACTATTACTCACTACCAGTAGATACTCATCCATGGCAGGTGAGGTCTTGTTAACTACCGAAATTTACTAAAATATCAATTTTTTCACAATACTTTACCCCTCTCAATTTTTCCTCACCAAACTGACCCAATCTACACCAATTTCGATGGGGATCTTGTATCTAATTCATTTTCCAGACTTGACCTCTCTTGACCTCAGACGAACTTCAGATCGACCAGATCTGATCGATTATGTACTCATATTGGAACCCCACATACATATGGATCTCATCCATCCAGGGGGGACAAAGTATTCGTGTTACGGAAGCAATAATCGGCCAAATATAAATTTTTCACTTTCAATTTTTCTCCAAAACTGACCCCCATGTCCTACACTAACAACCCAGAAGGGTCTTGTCTCTACTTAGGAAGCTGCCTACAAATTTCAACTATCGGACCGGGCATTCTAGACTTCGTGGGTTAACATCATTTCCCCAGACTTTTGTCTCTCTTGAACTCAGATTAACCTTTGACCGGACCCAAAACAATAGGGATCATGTACGCATCATGGAGACTCCATATATCAAGTATGAACTTCATCCATCCAGGTTGAAGTTGAGTTATCGTGTTGACGAGCTAAACTTTTCTGATTATCATTTTTTTCTTTTTTTTTCCTTTTCCCATTTCCCAATTTTTTCCCCAATCGGAACCCCTGTCTGCATAAACAAAGGGTTCATGTACTCACCATAAGAAAGCTGCATAATAAAAGTTCAACCTGATCGGACCCAGACATTCTAGCTAATCGTGTTTACAAGATTTTCATACTTGTCTCTCCTTGACCTCAGATGACTTTTCGATCTCACCTACCAAAACGATGGAAATCATGTACCTATTCATTATGGAAACTCACATACGCAATATGCGTTCATCCATCCAGGGGGATCGAGTTATCCTGTTAACGATCTAAATTGGCCAACTTATCAAATTTTCACAATCTCCCCATTTTTTCACAATCTGCCCCGATTCACACCAAACAACAACAAGGTGCCTGTAGTCACATGGAAAAGCTGCAAATCAATTCCAACCTGATCGGACCATGCATCCTGGATTTATCGGTGTTAACAAACTTTCCAGACTTTTGATCTGCCTCAAAACAATAGGGATCCTGCCCTAGTGGTAAACTACCAAGTGGAGCTCGTCCTTCAAGGTTGGATTGAGTTATCGCGTTAACGGGAGCAACCTTTGCAAATTTCGATTTTTTCACGATTTCACATATTTTCCCAAATCTGATCCCAGGTTCGCACCAAATCATTGATTCTTGTACGTCCTATAAGGAAGCTGCATACAAACTTTCAAAACCTGATCGGACCAGGCATTCTGGAGTGGATCTGTTAAAAGATTTCCAACTTTGACCCCTCTTGACTTCAGCTGACCTTTGGCTTACCCCAAAACGATAAGGTCCTGTCCTCATTATGGGGAACCTCGAAGTATGAGCTTATTCCATCCAGTGGGATCGGTTATCGTGTATCGATGCTATATATAGGCGTCCCATATATACATATACAGACACACCACAACAACAAAACACCCAAAAACCACCACAAAACCCCCTCACCCCACACACACTCTCACCACACACACGCACAGCACACACCCCACACACACTCACTCACACACCTCACTTACACACACACACGCTCGCGCGCCACACAAAACGCCCACACATCCATGTCACACCTGCTATGACTGCTTAGATTTTTCCTGACTTCGTCGAGGAGTAAAAACTGCGTATGGTGGTACTTTAATTTTATGTCCTGTCCCTGCAGTCACACTGTGGACCCAAGGGGCGGGAGTAGCTCTATATGGGGTTCAATGTAAATTTTGGGTAACTTGAATCGGCGGAGGAACACATCATATTGTATGCTGCCTGCCAGGTCGTACCGAGAGATTTGACGGCGGGTGGGGGGGTTGTTGATCGGAACCCAAGGAAGTGCGCCCTTATAAAAGCTCCCTATCGGCCATGAGTCCATACACGGGTCTTGGGGGTTCTGCCCCCCCCCCCCCCATCCTCCGTGGTACGCCCCTACTGCCTGTACTTGATGATGAGAGGACTCCTTTTTTGTAGTGTTTTACCAGAGCTGACCTGGCCGAGATGAGAACGAAGTGACCGCAGAATACAGTTGTTGGGACGGAGTCTCAAAAATTACCGCCGGAGAGTGGCGAGATCGCCCGAGGTGCAATCAATTATGAATGAACTACTTGCATTTTTCCACTCGACATTATTGCGCATGTTTGGACTCTTTATGAGTAGATACGACCTAGCGTTTCTCCAAATTTTGGGCGTTAGATGTGCCTACATTTCTCGTCTTTTTCAATTTCCGATTAATGTTGTGTGTTTTCGTTCCTGTTTTTGTTTTGGTCTTCCTGTTTGATACTATATTCTGTTTGGATAAGTGTTTGCTCTGTAAATGCGTGGCCTATTATGAGCGTAGAGAACGGAGAATATTTCCCTGAGTCTTTACGATTGTTTTGCTTCAAGCGACTAATTTTTTGCTGGACAATGTTAATCTGGTCCAGTAATATGGTGTTTCTCTATGATCGCGGTTGTCGACGGTGTGGTACGATAGGACGTTTGTAATTGCTGCCGTCAAAAGTTCGACCTTAGTGTACCTCTGTATCATCATGCGCTTGAAAAGGCTGACCCTGATTTTGTACGCGATATCGATAGTTTGTCTGACTTGGCTGAGCATTCGCTGTCAAAATATATTCTTGAACGTCTAATTCTTGTACCCGTTCCCTTAATAGTTTTCAAGGCCTTTGCTGTAGTCCGAACCTTCTCTCGTCTCATCAGGTTTTGTCTTCATGTCTCATCAGCTGCTGTCTTCTATGGCTGACCACAACGCATTCGTGCGTATAGACTTCAAATGTCACCACACAAAAGAGGTAGGAGTTACGGAAACTAAATTTTCTCTTTTCAGGCATAACAGTATGTTACTTGACTTCTGAAAATTTATATTGAGGAATTCTACGAGAGCTATGACTATAATCCTAGCATGTTTTGCATGTACTGAAATGTATTATTCGTAGAAACGAAGTTAGAATCAAAAAATAACATTTTTTAGGAAAAGTGAGAGGACAATCGCGTAAGAATGGTCCGGCAGTTTTTTAACATTTCGTATCTCCTTCACCATATAATTCCCAGCAAATCGTTCCATAGGTTTGGATCTCGTTGCGATCAGCGGTCTCTTTCAGAGGAGAAACGACAATGTATACAAATGTAATCATTTTTTGCAGGATTTTTCGAGTGTGGTTATTCTTTAACCCTTTCCCGCTCTCCCCACCTATCAACCAACCTTCATCTAATGGTATGTCATAGGGTAACGGCTTCAAGCGAAAGAGGCACGTGGGACATGGGGAGAAAAGGTTGAACCTAAAGGCACCATAATTGTCGCTCAGTCCGAAACATCAGCCGATAGAAAAGTAACGAACACGGCAGTCAGTTTTGTCTCGTGTCATGATTTAATTGAATATTGTATCGATGAATAATCCGGAAAATCCCAACGGGGATTACTGATGTATTGCGCTTGAGGAGAAAAATAGTGGAATAACCAGCTAACATCCTAACGACCATAACGACTATGACTCCATATATAATGCGCTACTTCTTTCATTCAGCGTGAAAAAAGAATGCCGCGTTATTTTTCTGAAGAAAGAAAATCTGTATAGTGCATGTGCATGGTCCTCTAGTAGGGTGTTAGATAGTTCTGCCTCTGAAAGAAGCACATTTGGCTGGCCGGCTGGAGTAACGGAGGCGAAGATTTATGAGCTGATCCAAAGGCGGGATAAGTTGTCTTGAGGATGGTTTTAATATTGATGGCTGCTGGTGGTTCTCCTCGACACGATTCGACGGTAACCATCCTGAAGAAGGAAAAAATGATCTATGTCGTGATCGATTAATATTACTATCAGGCCCATTTCAAATCTCTGTCAGCCATGTTCTCGTATCAGGAGGTGGGGAGGGGTGGGATGTCACGCAACTGACAATTTGATCCCTCTAGTGACGATACCCCCTTAATTGTATATAAAAATACACTCATACAGCTGATACAACAGCTGAGAGTTTGGCCGGGTTTTTTTTCGCTCCAGGTGGGCAGTGCCGCATCATGTTCCGTTTATAATCATTACTTACTTCTCACCGTTCATGCTACCAGATCAAATAATTGACGGGTGGTTGCAGCTAGCTTTGCGCCATGATGGGGGGGGGGGGGGGGGGGGGGGGGGACTATTCATATTTCATGAAGAAGTTCATTCACGTGCGATAAATCCCAATAAAAGAAATTTATTTCTCCTGAATTAGTAATTCCACAGCATTCTCTTATTCTGTTTCAATTCATACGGTATAGGCCCCCGTTAAATCACAGCAAAAACTGCCCGAAAGTTGCAATGTTCGCTTGTGGGTGGGTGGGGCAGCTTCACAACCCCTTCCCGCCTTCCTACGGCGAGCTATTAATGCATAATGGCTACTGCTTCTTTACAATTACTCAATACCAATTATGTACGTTTTTAATCCGTCCTCACCAGGAACTCGTTTGGTTACACTGGGGTCTTAAAAATTACATGTTTCGAAACTGCCGCGTGACGTTTGTGACGTGGGTATTTTCGGGAAGCAATATCGCGCACTCTTCTACTTAAAATCTGGTGGGAGGTTTAGATTTTCTTATTACAAATACATAACACGATAAAATTCTTAAATGTCAATGTAAGGATCTAAGCCCCTGTAACTTACTACTTCGCGCGGTAGACTAAACTTAAAAGACTCTCAGGCTTGTCCACAGAGGTTATTCCGTGGAGAATGAAAACCTGTATCTAGAGGTCCAACTCCCATTTCAATACGATGTTCCTATGTGGAAGTATTGGCCTTCAAAGTTTGGTCCATCAATGCATAGCATTTGAGGAGAATCTCAATTGCGCAATAACGCATGACTCACACTTGGACAACACAGGAAATAATGTTATGTAATTCATGGTTTTCATTTTTTGAACGAGTCAAGATTTAGCAGACGTTCTTTTGTCCTTCTCTCACCAAAGTAAACCATCACACCTACCAACCAAACCCAAGCAATCCTCCACATGGATAAAAATGCCCCCCCCCCTTTTTGAAGGGTGGAAGTATTGTTTGAATTTCAATAACAAAGAATATTAGCAGGGTTGTGCCGTATGAACATCATTTATTATTTGCATGATGGATGCGTTTGATCTGCGCAATACGGTAACATGCACCCTTCGGAGGACTTGTAACTCCGTGACGTAAAGACGTAATGAACTTTTCGGGGTTTGGACTGACGCAATTCATTTTTTCTCACAGCTATATATACTATTATATCTATAGCCACTCGCAATTGTCCTTCAATGTCCAAGTCTCCCGGAGTTCTGACTGATTTAGAGTTCCTACTGTATGAATTAAGGACCTCTAAGTTTTGATTGGGCGGTGGTACAACCCGCGCACCCCAATTTAACAACTTTCTAATCTGTTTGTAAAGAGGGCGGTAACCACAATAGCAATAATTCACGAAACACTAAGGCTCTGAGGCAACAGTCATATTACTTTGCACAAGAAACTCATATAAAACATTGATTAGAGAATAGTCGGCGTCATTAAAACCTTCTAACGAACGAAGAACAATTTCCCCTCACACCTGCCCCCGTCTCACTGTCTCCCACGTGTTCCCTTAGATACATGATTGTGAGCGCCACCTCTAACAGTAGCCTATTGTACCTTACCTACCCTAAAATGTGGTACCACCAACGCATATGAAGACGTCGCATTCGTCCTGGCAGCATACCTAACCCTACATTCGGCAGTCGTCGTCATGTGCAGTTAATCGCCTGCGGACCGCCGCAATCAACTTGATTTGGGCAGGCACCTGTAGATAGACAATCCAGGAGAGGATAAATGCATTTAGATAAGGGTTTAAATTGGAGACTCGGTTTCTAAACTTCTGCGGTCTTTCTTGATATATTTTTTTTATCACCGGATTCCTAAATGTTGAACACGGCAGTGACGGCACCAAATTACTAAACAGATATTCGTGTTCAGGTTGCCAGACCTATGGTGTTTAGTAATGCGCGGTTAACCAGGCTACTAGAAATGGTTAGAGCACTTACTCGTTTGAAAGTGATGGCAAAATATGGGCTATTCGAAAGGGTTCAATTCCTAAACTCCTGTTTCCAGAGAATATTCAGTGAACTGCTAGTTTTGCCAGATGCAGGTATTTTGGACATGTTCAGATTCGGATGAGTTTAACTCGAGGGCGGCGATTTTGTGTTAATGATTAGGGGGGGGGGGGGGCGAACAAGATGATTACCATCCAAGCGGAACGCCACCACTGGTTGGCGCGTAGTGTAGCCCATTTTTGTTCGTTTCCAGACCTCCTCATCGCAGGAAATGGGACTGGTTCCCGTTCCCATGGGACAATGAGTAGCATTCATAAATTTGATAACAAATTTTTATTTTAGGGAAGTTCACCAAAACTTATCTCCATAGTGATCAATTTCAAGGTTTGCGTTTGGTTCTGTGACATTCGCAAATCAATGCATGTGAGGTTACGGTCATGAAGGAGCAATAAAAATGGGCAATGGCAACGACCACTGCGTTCGCGCGAAGCGCGAGATTTTGCAGGATCCAATTTGACCAACGACATTGCACTGACCCCTCTCTGACCTATCACTTAGATAGGCCTGATTTTTTACTCAAAGATTACGGCCCTCATTTTTATCTTCTTTACCGTGTGCCTGCCCCCTTGGTAAGTGCACCGTGCACGCACCCAATCTTCAACAAGTGGTCGCAACCCATAGATTGATTACTGTATCTAATTTTAATTTGAAAATAAACCATATATATATGCCAAAACATTACAGGTCCCGCCAGGTGGTAGATTTACCCCCGTCGCCTTCCCTTAGAAAACAACAAAGTTTTGCACTTTTGTGACATTCCAACATCGAAAATCCAGGGGGCAATATTTGGACTCTTCTTCACTCGAATTCTTAATCATGTCTTTTTGACAACGACATAGTGGCGTTCCATGGCCGCATTTTTATTCATGCCGCACCGCATGCCCTCATCGTGATAGTATGTGCACCCAACTTTCAAAAACAAGTGCGTCCGCACCCATGAATAACGAAAAAAATCACACAGGATCCCGCCGGTGGTAGACCTTTCGCGGTTCGCTTATATAAGCGGACGACCACAATGAGTAGGCGCGGATCGTACGAGGGAATTTTGGGGTTTTGACCCCTCTCCACATGTCTGGATGGAAATGAACCCTTTGTTTGCTAATGACCCCTTTGTGCCCTAGAGGGACCGTTTATACCCAAATATCGGTTGAAACGAGTGCCTGCTCCTGTAGAATGACACTAAAAGCAAAAATATCTCTGCCTCTAACTACATATGTGAATCTGAAATATGAGGGTTGGATGTACCCTTCCCTCCACATACATACTTAACCCTCGCACCTCATAAGCCATAAACCATCCGAGTGACAACACATTGATTCCCACCGCCCGTCAGCCCCTACAGTATATGCCCGACGATAAACAAACCAAAAAACCTTCTCATTCATGTTTTACTCTTATGTTAGCAGAGGCATTTTTCGTAACCATTCCCCCCCCCCCCGCCTTGCGGCGTTTCCGTTGTGCAGAAGGTGGGTAGTTAACCCCCCCCCCTCCACGCTCGCCCCCTCTCTCCCCTCTCTCTTCCCCTCCCCCCCCCTCTCTCTCTCTCTCTCTCTGACGTTTCTCCCTCATAAGTACCTGAATGCACGATCAGGGGCGTCGATCTGTTTTGAAACAATGGGTTCGAACTTCGAATGACGATCTGAGCGGAGTGCCACCATTGTTGGCGCTACGTAGGTTGACAAATCCTGGCTTTTGACCTCCTAGTCCTAGATCGCCGGAAATGACACTTGTCCTTGCCTAATTGCGAAGATCTAGATGTACGAATTAGTAGAAAAGAATGTTGTCACTCTTCGATATACTCAGATGTCATAGCTACACAGCAATACGTCCGTCCATTTTTTTGTACAAGAATATGTCAACAAATGATTACAACTAGCTAATTACCAAGATCCCACTGAAAGTTTGCAATATACGTAAACAGGTGGCACTAGGAGCCACTCCTTCAGTTTCGCCATTAATATCGACCGCTGAGTGACCATATGTGAAGTTCATGTACACACCCGTTGCGAAATGTGGGAGATGAATTTGCTGGGTATCTAAACAGCAGCCCAACTACAGGTTGGCACGGATCGGTTGTGAGAAAGGTTCGAGAGAAATAGGTCACTCACATGCATTGCAGGAAATTGTACTTCGGTACTTGACAATTGAATCCTGTGGGTGGCGCCTTTGGGGGGGGGGGGGGGGTAGATTACTCCGAGGTTCGTCGATGTTACTAAATAAGGGGAAAGCATTGCATCGGTTTGGCGGTAGCCGTACACGTAAAATGTTGGGAAGATAAGGATCCCAGAGCCAGGAAAATAGCACTTCCTGACCTATATTCTAACGGAGCTGATGCAGTGACGAAAGCCATAGTTGTTGTGGGGGCGCTGGACAGGACAGGGGGGTGGGGGGGTTATAATAGTACCCGATTAAAATGTTAAAAGTCTAGACTACAGAAAAAGTTGCCTGAATTTCATTGGGATCCTGGTTTAAGTACATATATAAAGAACCCACATTTTTGGGGGGCACACCTCGGTAAATATTTCGGAGTGGGTAAAACATTTCAATTTTGCATCACCCTGCCCGTATCCCTCTATTCTTCGCGAGGATCGCTACTCGAGTTATCGATCTAAACTGGAAGATGCACTGACTCGGATGCCGGTGATGATGGGTTTACCCAAATTTGGTTTCCTATGCCCCTAACTGTACTGTCTAACTATCTTGGGCAGGACTTTTGACTCAGGAAGACTATTTACATTTTTGAATAATTTCCCAAGGTTTACCGAATAGCGAGTATGCGGTGTACCTGTTTTTTTTGTACCAGCTCGAGCCATAAAATGTGAAGCCTGGGTAATTGCCACAGCAAACAAGAACCTCCAGTGTTAAGCACCACCCTTAACCGATTCATAAAGTCTCCATACAATCAAGATCAGGCGTCCACGTCGTCAACAGAGGATTGAATTCAAATAGCGTATAGAATATAAATCAGTGGTAGATGGGCGGTGAGTGGAGGGGAAGCAGTGCTAAAGTCGTCGAAGAACATTCATGAACAACATGATTCATTTGCATATATAATTCACTTTAGCCGACGTCTCTTTCCAGATATTGGTTTCTCTATGTATCTCCCCAATCTTCCCCTCTGTCCACTTCACCTTATCCTTTGTTCTTTTCATACTCTATTTCTTCGTCTCCTCCTCTTTATCCCTGTCGTTTTCTCCTTTTTTCTACGTTTCCCCTCCTCACCCTTTCCCCCCCCCCCCTTTTTCCCTCTTTCCATTCCTTTCCTTCCCGCGGGGCGCGCACCCCCAAAGCCCAATCCGGATACGCGCCTGCGTCACACACACACACCAACACACCCGCACCACACAAAGCTACACACACGCAACACCACACACACCCGCAAACACACACACACCACACACACAGACACACACACACACACACGCCAAGTGACCACTAAGTCTCTTCAGAATTTTCATTAAGGCGAGACAAAAAGGTGTGGATGTGGAATGAGAGCAATTTCATTCTCTATGCTTTTAATGCCTAGAAATGAATGGAGGCAACTTCATTTTACACAATTCATTAGTATTATATTGTGATGGAATGTGTTGTGCCTTGTACGTATACCCCACCAGGTCTACAAGATGACTCCCATTTGTGTTGCACGCAAAGTATAGTCATTATTGCCCCTTTGTATCTCGGTTATCAGAGTAAAAATCATTAGACCAATCTGAATTGATATTTGGCACAGGTCATGGAGGTATGACCAGCCCAGTCCTATATTTAAAGTTCTTGTTATGTAAGTATATTGTCAATCAGTAGCCGCTACATTTAAAACATTGACTGGTAGCAAGCAAAAAATACAGTTGTTTTGTTAAGTTATGCCTGAATTTGTGGAATAGTAAGTGTCAAATTTGCACATAAGGACTGAGACACTGTGACACGGCCTCGGAATCGGAAGCCAAGTTGACTCGAGACTCGCTGACTCGGATAATGATGACTCGACTCGGACTCGATGGAGGACTCGACTCCAGCACTGTGTCTCACTATTGGGCAGGGGGGGGGGGATTTGATTTATGACGTGGCCATATAAGCGGAGCACCATCGTCGGCCTGATGCGGATCGTATCAACGATTTAGTAGGGCATGGCTTATAGTAGGGATAGTATATAGTAGTATATCACGCCTGATAAATAAATGGGGTTTTTCGAGTTAGGTGTATTAAACGGTGACGTTGTACTATTTTAGAATCATTATGAAAGCTCGGCGGCTTCATGAGAGCCAAAGCATGAATGTCTTTCAACAAAGGATGTCCACCAAGGTATGTCGAAATGAGTCAAACTCGAACATGCCTTTTTAGCGGGTATGTGGCGGATCACCAAATAATATAACACCATGACTTTCCCCCCTGATAGCATGTGGGGGGGGGGGGGCGGGGGGGAGGGTTGGCCTTGATCCAATATTGGCATCATACGGAAGATGATGTGATTGTAACGCCTGATTAGACAAGCGAGGGGGGAGCACGGGTGTCTAAAATCGTTGGAAACATTCTTCGCACGGTTTATTTGCGTATGTGACACACAGAGCCTTCGTCACTCAGTGTTTGTTGTTTACCTCGATTTCTAACCACTCCTTCACCTCTCTATTTTCCTCTTTCACTTCCTATTTTTTTCTCCCTTCTTTCTCTTCCCACACTCTCCCCTCTCTCTCCTCTCTTCCTCTCTCTCTTTTTGTATTCTCCTCCTCCAATTTTCCTTCTTTCCCCTTTCCCTTGCCCCCTCTTTCTGGACCCCCCCCCCACCCCGGATTACGCGCCTGAGTACGCATGGATCACCCGTATACAGCCTTGTTGTACAAATGCAGCAGTGTGAGAGTGACTTAATGCCACCACCTTTGAAACGGAATACTTTGCGGAAAGGTGGATATTCGAACCAAAGCCAGAAAGGAACTAACCTATCTAGCCAACCAAATCGCATGGTTATATGCCAGGTGAACATGCAAAATGTTCTCGATGAATACAAATGTGTGTGAAAGTATGCTATATTGCCCAACACATGAATCTAAGGCCACCTGGAAATGAAAAGATTAGAACGCTCCAAAAGCCCACCATTAATTTCCCACCCTCAATCACCAGCCCCCCCCCCCCCCCCCACCCCCTACTCGAACA
This sequence comes from Sclerodactyla briareus, assembly GCA_026419785.1. Lineage (NCBI taxonomy): Eukaryota > Metazoa > Echinodermata > Holothuroidea > Dendrochirotida > Sclerodactylidae > Sclerodactyla > Sclerodactyla briareus. Next base: position 262,588 of record JAODTK010005590.1, on the reverse strand, counting down.
ATCCTGGCTACGCCCCTTCCGGAAACCTGCATCAGCCCCCAGCATGCTGCGCTTCGTACCCATTGACTCAATACGCTTGATTTTTTTTTAGAAGGGCCAAGTGGAGCCTTTGTGTGGGGTGGATGAAGCTATATAGCAATTGGTGGATGCTCATACACTTGAACTAAATTTGCACCTGAGTCCTATATCGAATTTGGCGGAGGACAACAATGAGACGAAGTGAAGACCTCGCGTGCGAAGTGCTCATTTTTTACGAGGAATCAACACTGGGGAATTCATATTATTCCATTACACAGGTCCCACTATAAATCAGTCATTGAACCTACGAATATTCGAATACAGTATAACGAAATAGCAGCTGGTCAACATGGGAGTGGAATGTACTAAGCCTCTCAATCAAATTATTGGGTTGACCCCCCCCCCCCCCCCTCCATGATAGCCGCTCATGCTGCACCCCATCGGGAGGCCTCCCCATCCCTGTCAGGGTTATATTTTAAGAAAAAATGACAGAGGGGTGGTGAGGTCGGATATCTTCGATCGGTCATTGGCGCGATCCAGATTTTTGATACTGGCATTTTTCGTCGCTGATGTAGCCAAGCTTGGACCCCTCCCTTTAGAAAATCCTGGATCCGCCCTGCATGTACAAACGACATTAGGGGGCGATTGCACTTCTTGCGTTGATATTAACATGCACACATACTAACACTTTTCGCTCTTACCAAACCTAAAATTGGTGTACCTTTCCTGCAATTCTAAGATAGATTAACCACAAACGTATGTTGCCAATACAATGTTACACATGTACGAACGCAATGGCTTGTCCTTCAGTTTCATCACTCCGCATGGGAACATTTTTCTCTTTTTTTCCGAACAGTCAACACGGCAACCCGATAACCAATACCCCATCAGTTAGCGAGTGGTAAATACTGATCGTACAGCACACGTGTTAACAATGCATCCATCATCAAAATCCTTTGGGATGAAACTATAAATTAATTCAGTACAACTGATAAGGTCAGGGAGCTCTCATCAGTTCTTACTGATGGGGCTATGGAATCGATTGAATAGTACATGAACGAGGACAGCACCGGTGGCCGTCACAATTCCAGTTTATATTAGCTCCATGCATACTAATTCTCACTACCCAGTAATTTAAAAGGTGTTTACCGCAAGGATGAGGTGTTTATCAACTACGCTTCGTCCCTACTATCTACTATCTCGAATATTTTCTCATTTGAAACAAATTATTCGTCTGGGTCTGGAAATCCTCCTAAATAAATAAGAAGAATAACATTGACAATGGCACCCACTATTGAGTGGATTATACATATGTTGTTGGCGTTTTCCCAATCACCCACCGTTGTTCCTATTTATTGCCTGTAGATGCCAACGCGATGATTAACATCATGTTCCGTCTCCCCTTCGAGCCAAAAAGCGCTGTAACATATGCGACAGTGACATTTCTCTTTTCTATTTCTTCTGCCTCCTCATGAATAATCCTCAAGACTGAACGTGCTTAATCAGGAGGCTCTGTGCGCATACTCGTAGCGGTGACGTCATGTCCCATTACAGCGGTGCACCGATCTGGCTGCCGTTTTGGATAACCAATGGCAGTGACGAGGAGCGCTTGGACAAGGGGAAGAGGCCTGTGAAACATATCTTCGAAATGGTTGGGCATGTGATCAGATTCTACAAGACGATGTGGGGGCCCGGGTTTTTCCAGGGATGTATCGACGACATCGTAATGCTCCTTTTCAACTAGCCCTTTCGCAAATGCTTCTTTGCAATGCATTGTGGTCTATCACAGGAAAGGCGGAAGTAGGTACTCGATGGAAGAGGCCAATGGAATCTTTTTTTTTCCGCGGATAAAATTGATTTTTTTTTTCAGACGAGCGAAAAATAGCACATTTTGGTCCGATTTGTCACGAATGATAAAAAAGATGTAAAAATTGATCGGGGGGGACAACATACGAAATTTTGAGAGAATATACACAAACAATAAAAAAAATTGAAATATACCAGTAAGACGTTTTTTTCCAACACATGCGAACAAAAACTGCCTCTGAAGTACCCATATGCATCAAATCTTTCCCACAGTGCACCGCAAATGCTGTTTGCGAAAAGGTCCATTGACTGGAGCTATAGGTATAAATAATCTTTCTTGTCCTCCTGAAGTACAAGGCCTACTGAATGGGGATGGCTTTCAATTGCATCGAAACTTTGAACACCATATATCACATGCCTGTGTTATGTGTCGTCAAACTTTACCACTAACCTTGGCAGTGTTCAGATTTTTTAAATCAGTGTCCACAAAAAACGTTTTTCTTCCTTCAATTAACATCAGAACGGTTTTCCTGCTTAGCCTCGGAATAAGAAGCATGACGCATATTTCAGAACCGATATTTGGGTTTTTTCCCGGTGCTTTTTGTTGGCCTTTCCAGTGAGCATACAGACATCTCATGGCAAACAGTATAGGGGGGGGGGGGGGGGGGCAAAAACAATTTCACACATTAATTCTGGAAAGCATTCTGGTGATCAGCTCACATTTTAACCGGCCTAGTCCATGATTGTATCACACGATCAGAAAATAACTAACAACAATCAGATTACCCCCGGCCTCGGGCACAGTATGCCTCTGTTCTCTCGGTTGAAATTAGCCAAACAACATTTAAGTTACCAAGAACGAAGAATTTGGAACTAATTCAATATCATAATATTTTCTGGACAAGCGATTAGAAAAATGCTGTAGAATAACATAAAAAAACAAGAAGGCATCCAACTTGCGTAGTTATCCATTGCCATATTTACCAACTTTGTAACAAAAGGAGACTTCCAAGATTCCCTAAAATCCAAATATTTATTCTGATCCGGCAAAGTGAGGGTATATAACTTACGACACACACAACCAGATCGTGCAGCTCCAGTTGAAGTTTCAAGTAACACGTCCCTTCCTTTGGGGTCGTTAACTATATGCAAATAATCCCATGTGCCTCTAATCCCTATATTTCCTCCCGAATGGTATGGTTCCTATCTGCGTATGCTGGTAATGAGCATCACATCAAAACTGTTGGAAATTATATGTATTTCAAAAGCGGTTGGTTCACTGCAGGATGCAAAAACAATATGGACAGAAGAATGATTGTCAATGTCCAATACCACGCCAATCTTGAGTGGATACATGAAAAGTTGGGCCAACTGGTAGCAACACAGACGAACGAACTTCCCTTTATAGGTTATTTCGCTGAGATGTTCAGTGTCGAGATTCTATGGCGCGCTGAAAGTATCAGTGGTTCCCCCAACTAAGGCGTTTCATTCCTTTACAGAGACAGAATGGAGATAGCGTGTGATAGAAGTATTTCAGTGCGTCATTGTAAATTAAACTTATAGATTGTTGCAAACACGACGCGAGCCTGGTCGTTACAAAGAATGACCGGCAAGGTCACATGGGCATTAGGTCAAATGAGTCGAAAGGTCGAAGGCCTTCAAAGTAACGCACCAAATGTAGTTTGCACTACGGACAAAAGTCTCATTACGCCAACCCCTTAAAATATTCCGTTGCCAAGAGATTAATCAAACATTTCTGAAATTTATCAGACTGGTTTCAGAGTTTTGTTTTGACCCTTTTACAGAGGAACATAGCGGTGATAGCGTGTGATAGCAGGGTTTTATTTAGTACCTCTTGACGAACGAAATTTCCATTATCAAATTCCAGCCGAGTGGTTGGCACAGCTGGTTGAGCGTCGGCCTTCCACCCGGAGACCGGGATTCCGATTCGATAATTAGATATCGGGCTGACAAGGTTTTATTGCCCTGTCGTTACTTGAATGACCTTGAACTGTCACTAAAAAAATTCATCCCACCCACATGGGCGACCCACGTGCCTGATTTGAACTTGATAACTGTCTGCGTTCGTTTGATATCGTGCTGACAAGGGTGGTCACACACACACACACATTTCCACACACCAACACACGCAGACACACACATACGCACTACACGACTGCATAGATTCCTTCTGCCTTCGGTAAATAGTCCAAAAGAATGATCACTGTCAACAAACACAGAAAAAAGTTAAACAAAAGTTTGAAAGTGGCAGCCATTGTTCAAGACAGTGACAAAGGGTGAAAGCTACTGATCTGCAATGTCCAGCATGCGTTTTCGGATACTCGAAACATTGATGTACTAAGAATACACACTGGTAACTCGACATGTACAAGCGGGTAACCGCCGAAAGCACGTAGATCCCCTCAGAAATTACTCTTGTGGACCTCATTATGACCCCCTTGACTTTGTAAATGACCTATCTGTTGTTCAGGACCAACCGTAGTCCACATCCTCGAAGTTTCGTTTAAATACAACAAAATTAGAAATCGCATACAAAACTACTCGTTGGGGGGGGGAGGGGGGGTGAAATCACCGTCATGTTTTTCTGGACTTAACTGTTGTCCCCACTCATCAAGTTTCGTGTAGACCAGACAAACACCATATTTTCGCGTAAAACCTGCAAAATGGAGTTATTGTGCCAACGCCTGAAGTTTCCTGCTGAGGCAGCAGGCACGCACCAATTGAACTAGGCATGTAGGTTGCAAGAATTTAGAATACGAGCCCTTTGTTTGGGCGCCGGATTTTAGAGCCATCCGAGGCTAAGAGAGGTCAACTTCTAGAAAAGTTTCCTAGTGCGATATGCAGGTAGATCGTTTCCAGTATGTTGCCGCCATAGTGTATATCCTGGCAGACTTGGAGTCGTTTGAACGGACCTTGAGCAGGGATGAGCAGGCTCTGATATTTTCCTGATTTACTGTTGGCTTTTATTCGGCACGCACATCCACCATTTTCCAAGTGTACAAACTAGTCTAAACCAGTCTTGTCATGCAGAATGGCAGTGTTACTACCAAGGAGATCGACCATGTACTAATGAACGGGAGATGGCTGGATGGAGGATATCCATGAACCGCAGGGTCTTCAGGAGTGCCCGGCTCTTCACAGTTGATCACAGTTGCTGTCATTACGCTCAGACTTGCTTCCAAAATCGCAAGCTGAGGGAAACTACGCCGGCCTTCAAAATGTTTGACGTGAGCCAACTGAAGGATCCTAAAGTAGCCATAGTATACCCTGGCAAGCTTGGGCAGTCGTTTGAACGGCTGGAGGTGAATGTGGACACCGAGCAGGATGAGCATACTTCAAAAACTGCGAAGGAGTGCACCCTGGAGGCTAGAGCGTCCTAGGAGAACCACCGGGGCAGTTTTCCATCGAAGCCATCAATGGAAGACTTGGGAGCTTCGGCACTCTCACCGGGTGTTCTCACTTCATGCCCTCGGGGTTAGTGGAATAATGGTGTCAGCATTACGCTGCCAAAACGTGTTTCCCACCCATGGACATGGGTCAGTTTGCACGAATGGGAATTGATATTACGGATGGGCGAACTCATTGTCAGCCTCACTCATTGCCGTGCGAGAGAGACAATGTATACCCAATGGACCTCTATGAAGGGTACAACATCCTTGTACATCCAATGCAACACCAATGTTAGGCTGTTTGTGGTGTATTCTAGAGAGCATTCAGCGCAAGGGCGGAAACCACCGTCGAAAATTGGGGGGGGGGGGGGTCTTCAAAGAGAGTTCAGCAATTGTGTATATGTGCAAAAACGTGATCTATGGGGGAACTCATAAAAGGTGCGGGTAGCGGTGAGGTGGCAGGAACGGTAGTAGAGTGTCCGCCTGCAATGCCCGAGGTCCCTGGTTCAAACCCCGTTGTCGTCAACAGACACTCCCTTCCACCACCCGCTCCTTTCCTTCGTGCAGGAAAGTGTCTGCACGAGTGGAAGCTACACTCTCGTCTGTCGGATGGGGGCGTTGAATGGCGATCCCGGGAGCAGGATTTCGCAACACTGCCTGTTTACAACTCAGGGCACTCAGGCGGCGGTGGGTGGTGTCTCTTCGAAAAGAGTGGGCGAGATTCGCCTGTGTCCTTCCACACCCAAAACTGGCGCCTCTACAACTTCCGACTAAGGATTTCCTTACCCAGCTGAAGCACCTTCGGGTAGAAGCATAACACGCTCAGTAAGTAAAAGGTGCGGGTCTCGACCCCTTCCCGAAACCTCCGCCAGTGGTTGTGCCCTTGAATCAGCGGAGTTACTGGGCAGTACTTCAAGTTACCAGTAGGAGTCAACTGCATGGAATATTGTTGAAATCTGCCAGGTGACGAGGATGATAGAGAATAATAGGATCATGGTAATTTTTCGAGATAAGCTTGCCTAAATTGATTTTGTTGCATTTTCCGGCTATTTCGAATATGCTGAATCCAAAAATCAAGGGGTCTATTTTTTCCGACATTGTTATGGCGGCCATTTTGGAATTAAAAATGGCTGCCATTCCTTAAACGAAAGTGATCATAACTCTCCCATTTCCTATCACCTACAGAATGGTATTAGTGAATAACATAATGTTGTCTGTACGATGAGATCTAATGGTAATATCACCATCACCCAGACTACATGGCGGCCATCTTGACTTTTAAAATGGCTGCCGTTTAGGCCTTTCGCTCTCGTTTCGGATATAGTACTCGCCTTTTTTTAGGTGTTTTCCTCCCTTGGCCCCCGTTTCCCCCTTCCTCCTCCTCCCCCCCCCCCCTAGAAGGCCCTTTCCCTTCTCTTTTTCTGAGCTTGGGCCCTCTGTTTGTCGGCATGACGCTAAACCGCGAACGAAAAAATAGTAAGATACAGCATCGGAGTTTCTTCTAGTGAGTTGTTTGTCTTTTTAGACAGTCTCCACAAGAACGACAGTTCGTGAGGGGGGGGGGGGGGGCATTTTATATAATGCTGATCAATTTGTCTTTTCTCTTTGCAGTATTACGATGAGCGAATGTTCCAAATGTTCTTATCTGATACCGTCTGCGTTTCGGATATAGTACTCGCCTTTTTTAGGGTTTTTCTTCCCTCTTGGGCCCGTTTTCCCCCCCCCCCTAGAAGGCCCTTTCCCTTCTCTTTTTTTTCTGAGCTTGGCCCTCTGTTTGTCGGCATGACGCTAGTGAGTTGTTTGTCTTCACAAGAACGACCGTTCGTGAGGGGGGGGGGGGGGTATTTTATATAATGCATGATCAACCGGTTTGCCGCAATCTGTCGGCTACGGGCACGGACGAGGCCTGGGGCGCGACGAGTCAAGCGTCTGCCGCAGAGGGGTGGACAGGCCTCAGCGCTCCGAGTGAGCCCCCGGGACGTGGTCAAGTCTGGATCTAGCCGTGTTGGGCGCTGAAGAAAGCTGGAAGAGGAAACCCAGCTCCCTACTTCCAGGACAGTTCGCCTCGGACCCGTCGGTGATACTACCTCACGGAAGGGTGCTAGGAAATCCGGGACTAAGAGTCGCCGCAATTCCCCTACGTCGGAAAGTTACCCTTTGCGGTCGGACAATCGGGGGACTCCAGACTGGCCAGAGCCGTGGGTCCCCTGCTGCATTGTGACCAGAGAAGTCACACCAGCCGCGGTACACATCCTGGTGTGGCAACTTGTGTTGCCGGACCTACCGGCTCCCAAGCTGAGCCGGATACAGGCCGGTTCCCAGGATACGGGCGATCGGGATAGGGGAACTCAGCATAACCGGGAATCGAGAGTCTGTCCTGACCCGTGAGGATTTATCCGGCTTCGCGCCCCGTGTCGCTACGCCTCCCGCGGCGATGTTCAGCGGCAAGTTATAGCAGTTTGAATCAACCACCACAAGCTACCCCCGTCCCCCGGTTGCGGGCAAGCGTTAGGTCGGACAAGCAGGCGCAGCGCAGGCGCAGCGCAGGCGCAGCGCAGGCGCAGCGCAGGCGCAGCGCAGATACTTGATCCCGCAAGCAGTAGGCTTTCAAAGGCGTAGGATCCGGGGCTGGGAACGCCAACCCCCTCCCAATGAAAAATGTAAAGAGGCGGAAGTACCATTTCGCCCCCCCCCCCCTCTCTCACTCCTCGAGTCTGAAAATCCCTTTTTGATTTTCTAAGCAGCATTAATCATTCATGCTATTCTCACTTTCTCATTTTCAGTCAGATTGTTTGAATTTCCTTTCGTATATATATACTAAATTGATATGGCGCCTAAATCACCGAGGTGTTCAAAGGCGCGTTCAATAAAGGACGGATAAAAACGATTAATAAGGACAATACAGAAGAATAAACAGTAACCTACAATGTCGGTAAAAGGGATAGAATATAGGATAACAGAAAAAATGAAAAGCGAGAAAACTTAAATTTAAAGTAGAAAGAGATAGTCAAACAGTTACTCGATCAAGAGAAAGTGAGAAAAAATAGTAAAATGTAGTAGCAAAAATAGTCGATTATTTCACAAGAACAATAGTTACGATTATTTACAAGAGCAAATATGTTTTAAGATGTTTCCTAAAAGTGTTCAAAGTAGTTGCATTTCGGACATTGCACGAGAGCTCGTTCCATGTGGCGACTAGCGGCAGAGGCAAATTCCCTGTTTCCTAATCATACTGTGCGAACACGGGAATTACCGAAGAAAGAGAACTGGCTGACTGCAGAGCTCTGCTTGGACGGTTCACCTCCAACATGTCACTCATGTATGGAGGGGCTTGCAGATTGATGATTTTGTACGCAAGGAACTAAAACTTTGAACGCAATGCGTCGTTCAACTGGCAGCCAGTGGAGTTCTCGGAGAACTGGGGTGATGTGGGTGGAGCAGGGGGTTCGAGTAATGATGCGTACTGCAGTGTTTTGGAGCCGTTGTAGTTTATTCAGAGTGACTTGTGGTACGCCGAACAACAGAGCATTACAATAGTCGAGACGCGATATGGTGAGGGCGTGAACGAGCGACTTAGCTGCACTTGGTGTCAGTATCGCCGAATAGCACCGATCTTTCTCAGTGAGGCGTAGCCGGATCTGCAAACGTTGTTCACCTGTTGTGACATGTCAAGGTGAAGATCAAACATGACACCAAGATTCTTTACTGCCAAGGAAGGTGTGATGACGGAACCGTCATTTTCGAATGAAATGTCCCTTGCACAGTTCTCATGGCGCTTGGCAGTGAAATAATCGCTTCGGTTTAGTCTACGTTGAGCTTCAACTTATTGTTCAACATCCACCCCCCCCCCCCTCCCAATTTTTGACAGACACGTCGACACACGGGACAAGGCATTTTCACGAGAATGTTCGTTGATATATATATATATAATATAAATTTTTATATATCAATATCCGGATAATGTGTAAATATGTCCAAGGGCGGCGATTTGAGTTGGCGGTTGGGGGGGGGGGACGGGCAAGACGAATACTATCTAAGCGAAGCGCCACCACGGGTGGCGCGTAGCGTACAAGAATTTTTTTGTTTGACAGACCCCTAGATTGCAGGAAACGGCACTTCCCAAGCTTTTTGGGACATTAAGCAGCCTCCCTAAAATTGATAACAAATTTTTTTTTTTATTTCAGGAAGGTTCTCCAAAAACTTATCGCCTTAGGTTCGCGTTGGGTGCTGTGACATTCTGAAATACGATGTAAGTGAGGTTACGGTCATGAAAGGAGCAATGAAAAGGCAATGGCAGCAACCACTACGTTCCCCGCGGAGCGCGAGATTTTGCAGGATCCAGTTTTACCAACGATCGACACTGCACTGACCCCCTCTCTGACCTATCACTTAGATAGTTTTTTACTCAAAGATTACGGCCCCCATTTTTATCTTCTTTGCGGACCACCAGGCGCATGGGAGGGCCACTTCTGATTGGGGCCAAACTTGTGGCCAAATCAGTACAATACAGAACACAACCGACAACTGCGCGCGAAGCGCGCGCGAAAATTCTAAACTTTTGAACATTAAATCAGTCAGTAATCTTTGAATTAACTTATTTTCACCTGATTTCTTAATCATGATCTGCACGAAATGGTGGCGTTTCCTGGTCGAATCTTCAATGGCTATTTTAAGGGGGTTTCCACCCGCACCATGTGCCTTCCCTCTTAGTATGTGCACCGTGCTCGCACCAACTTTCAACATGTGGTCGCTCCCATAAATTGATTGTCGAGTACGCTATTTCAAATTGTAAATAGACCATATTTGCCGAAAAAGAATCCAAGTCGCCAGTGGTGACTTTACACCTCCCGTCCGCGTCAACCTCTTCCCTTCAAAGAGAACAAAAATTTAGGCAATATTTGGACTTCACTTTTGGACACTTCTCTTTCCACCTTGAATCATTCTTTTTTGACACACGCAATGTGTGGTGTTCCCTGGATGCATTTTCGATGCCGCACCGTGTCCTCATACAGTCTCATGGTGATAGTATATGCACCGCGCACCTAACTTTCAACAAGTGGTCGCACCATAAATAAAAAAATAAAAAAATCACAGATCCAGCCAGGTGGTACACCTCCGCCCGTCGCCTCAACCCCTCTTCACCTCAAAATAGCGATTGTGTGTTAGTTTGTTAGTTTGTTAGTTTGTTTGTTTGTTTGTTTGTTTGTTTGTTTGTTTGTTTGTTTGTTTGTTTGTTTGTTGTTGTTGTGTTTGGTTGTTTGTTGTGTAACTAATGCGATCCCCTAGCAGGACCATGCGAAACGCCAATAAAGGAGTAGAGTAGTGACCAAAAAAACCAAGCTGGTGAAGCCAGTCTTATGCAAACGATAGGATTGAAGGAGAACCCTTCTTTCATGATAATTATATAAGAACATCCCAGAGTGAATTTCATTTTTTTTTGTTAGGACATCATATGTCTGCACAAGGCACATCGTGTGTCTGAACACTACCGATACATGAAATACCCGCGCGCGTAGCGCGCAAAAAATTCGAAAATGGAACAGTAGAATCACCACTGATCATATTAAGTCATTATGCCTTTGTTAAACACGGTTGCTTCTGGATATGTCGGATACATAGTGTCAGCGAAATAGCAGTCAGGCTCAAATATTGGGGGAGGGGGGGGGGGAAAATGCATTGCGTCCCCCTAACCCAAATATTGGGGGGTACGCCGTCCCCCCCCTCCCCTCCCCCGCCCCCCCCCCCCCCCATGATCGCCGCCCTTGAATATGTCGCATTCCCTTCATCAATTAACAGGCATATTCACAACAGCCGCGACTGATTCGGCTGTCGGTATTGAATAACAATCAACGGTGTCTATTGTTATGACTAGAGATCAGGGATGAGATTCACGTATAACTAATGCGAGTTGACTAAAGACATTTTGTTGTTGTAATTTTGTAATTCCGCATGGTACTAAAATATACAAATAGCGTGCTGGATAGCGGGTCAGCTGAAGGCGTCGACATACGAGGAGAGAGCACCCGTCCCCCCTTCTTAGTTCTCCAATTCGGACAAGAGAAGTCGATACCATGGTCCAAAATGAGACAGCCAAAAATGGAAAAAAAATGCGAAATTCAGGGAAATGATGAAGCAAAGGTATTTTTTTTTAGATCAAATATCACAAAATCGTACCAAAGTTTCGCGCGCTTCGACACGCAATATCCTGCGATGGGTTTACGTACCCGTCACCTGTGAACTCAAGGAAATTCGAGAACTTCATGATATTCGGGTGATATTTTGGAATTTATGTCGGAAGAAAACGGGAAAGTGGCAAAAGAAGATCTAAACCCGGGTCTTCTAGAATGCGAATAACTGGAGGTTCTTGAGATTACCTGAAAATTGAGATCGGCCATCTCAACGAAGGGCACTTCGAATCAGAGCAGCAAATCTCATTTAAGGACAGTGAAAATGTAATATTTTCGGAAAGATGTGAGTGTTTCAAGGAGTACTAAAATGCGCAAGATTGCATCAGAAGCAACCTGAGTGTACATTTCCACAAGTGGCGAGAGCGGAGTTGGCGGAATAGCGTACGAGGGGGGGGGCAGGAGGCCGCACACCATTGCAGGGAATCGTGAAAAATTTGGCAGCGGAAAAGCAAAAGTGAAAAAAGGCCCAGGAATTCGAATTCTTTTGCTGACGACCCAAGTTTCTGATAAAATGGCAGAACACCAAGCAAAAATTTCCTGTGCGATTTGTTTAACGTATTCCGGCGGCCCACTTTTAAAAACTGGGCAAATTTTGTCGACCCCCTAAATGGAAGGGTCCAGTAGGTTGGCGGTTCGCTGTCAGGTAGAATTTACACCAACTCCCAAGAAGAGCCTACATTCACTGCCAATGGAGCTCAGCACATTCAGCAGAAAAAATCACAAGACCCTGAGTAGCAAGTCACATCTAAGGACGTTGAAAATGCTAAAGGATTTCTTGGGGATGAATGTTCAGGACAGTGGCGTCTGCATTGGGGCCCGAGCGGGCACGCTCCACCAAAAATTTCGTCAGAGTTCTCATAAGATGTTGGCAAATTAAATTAAGAAGTAATTTCGAAATCGAAAAGTAGACAATATAGTCAATGTATCTTTGTATAATCGTTGCGGATTCCCCCTCCCTCCCCCACACACACGTCAACTAATATTATATATATATAGATATATATCTTATATATATAGATATATATATATATATATATATATATAATATATATATATATAGATATATATATATATATATATATAATTATATATATATATATATATATTATATATATATATATATAGTAATACTATATATATATATATATATATATATTATCTATATATATATATATATATATATATATAGATATATATAATATATCGAGATTAGTATGTTCATTGCCTAATGATATCAATTATACATAGCGCCACCAACTAACAAAACTACATCTCATAGGAGTGGCCTACCTGCCGAGAAAACGTGACGCGAATGCATCAAAAGATGCGAAATACACGCTGGTCTCCCTGATATTGTCCAGTTGTTCTGTGCTCTCATGGAAATATGTTCAAAATTACCGAACAGCCCTCGGGGTTCGAATGGGAGGGGGGGGGGGGGCCCCAAAACGCGGTCCGCACTCCGCAGCCATCAGCCCGCCAGATTTATTTTAAATTTATGAATATAAAAACTATCCATCTGGCCCTCACCACTGGGGCTAGGAGACACCCAAATTGGAAAAAACTTTGCAAAGCAAGGCTAAGGTGAAATTTACTTTAGGTTCGCTATATGGCATCACCATTAGCATCTGATAATACCTTACTTTAAATGATTTGCTACGCGCGCGGAAAAAAAATTTATGCAGCTTGGCACTTTAAGTCCACAATTCGCATGAACAGATAGATAGACTAAGGTGAAATGACCATTGGCTTTAATAATGATTTTTTTTGCTTAAAAAAATGCTATGCTGGAGCGGCAACCAATGGGGCCGCTCGCTTAGATAGCCTTGGAATAGCATGAACATGGAGTGGCTAAGGTTGGGGGCTCCCGTGATCTGAGAAGACCATATAAAAATAAAATGACCAACTGGCCCTCACACTTGGCGTCTAAGAACACCCACAATTGGAATTTCTCTGCAGAGCACGGCTGGGTGAAATTTACTTTCATTCGTGAAGTTTTTCTTTCAGATAAAAAGGGCTATCTGGCACTCACCACCTGGCATCCGTAAAGACCTTACTTTAATATGATTTGTTACGCTGCTCGGAAACCAATTATGCCGCTTGGCAATTATTAGGCCCAGGCATTCGCATGAACATATGAGAGACTGAGGTGGAATTTCATTCTGATTTGTAAAATTAATTTTCAATTATTTATTGCAAAGGGACATCTGGAAGTAACATAGAAATAATGGGAAATAACCCTTGGCATTAATAATGTATTTTTTTCTCAAGAAAATTGTAGCTGCGCGCAACCAATGGTGCCGTTCCGCTTAGGATAGCATGGAATCGCATGAACATGGAGTGGCTAAGGTGAAATTCATACTAATGCTCCCAGTTTATTTTCGAATTTATCCCATGAAAATAGCCATCTGGAGATCACAATCTGGCATTTGAGAAGACGTAATTTTCGAAACATGTCGTACGCCGCGCGGAAACTAATGGTCCCGCTTCAGTTCGTAGTGTGAAGCGCCAGGACATACGGTGGCTGAGATGAAATTAATTTTAATTTGCGAAGTTTCAGTTTCAAGTTACTACTGAAAAATGGACATCTGGGGCCTCAACCGCGCCTTTGAGAAGACCATAATTGAAGTTTTCGATGAGTTCCAATTGTGACCGCTTGTTTTCAGATATAATCGTACTGAATCAACCAGTGGCGGTGGAAGCCTACAAAATAGGTGGGGGGGGGGACGCCGTCCAAAACTTGATGAATTGATGTAGTCACTTTCTAAGAGGAGCGCCACCACCGGCTGGCGCGGATCGTGAGCGAAATTTTCGGGTTTTCAAACCTACCAGATGGCCGGGAAAGGCCTTTCCCGGGCGTTTTGGGCTATATGTACCCAGTCATAAGGACGGTTAGTGGGGGGTGGTCATGTCTGCAAAATCGTTATATAGTTATAAAATGATGTATGGAGAATGATAATGAAAATCAGATGGGTTTGGAGACAGCAGATTCCCGCTGAAGGAGAGCCGGGGAAAGGGCTGTCAACCTCGACACCTCCCATCTAAGATAATCGACTCTCTTCCTCATACGTAATGTCCAGTGCCAGATCCGGACTGAGCAATTATGAGCTCATCCGGTAAACCCCTTCTAGCCCGTGGCCACCACTGTGGGTCAGTGGGTTAGCGTATCGGACTTGCAGTTGTTGGGGTTTAGGGTGTTTCTCCCGAAGGTGGACGAAAAACAAAACACTGAAAAGATTAACTTTTACACTTGGTTTCCCTCGCAGTTTACAATAGTTGACTCTAACAAGTGAAAAAATTATACCGCCGTACGTGTAAAGACACCACGGGTGGGGTAAATTGGTGTCTTTGACAACATACGTAAACACCCTTTTTCAGTAGGGATGAAGTGTGGTACAAAACAAGACGGGCGGCAACGGGTAGTTGTACGGCAACATCTGTTGAAACGTAGAAAGAATATAGTTTCACATGGATTTAGGACCCTGTTATTATAATCTATGTCTATAGTCCATCATGGTCGCAAGATCGATAATGATAGTTTAATTATCGATGTTGGTTTTAATTCAAATTTTTCTTTGGGTCAAAAATTTTTTAGGGGGGGACAGTCCCCCCCACTGTAATTTTTTTTTTTTGGGGGGGGGACGCGTCCCTACCCCCACTCCGCCCCCCCCGCCTGGCGCCCCGCCATATGAAATCAACTGAATGTTCCCGAGAATATTTCGGAATAAGAAAGTTTTTGGAAATTATAGGGGTGTTGCATTACTTCTGTGAGACACGGAAAGTGGGAATTGTTTTTTCCTTCTATCCTGACAACATTGTATGTAGTTGCCCGCGACCCGTGTGGCGTTCGGCTTAAATAGTCGAAAACCACTTCATTTATACACACGAGCGCCTGCTTTAGGAGTGCCAATGCATCAGATTGCATCTGAGGCCATCTAAAATGTCAAAAAAAATCTCCCCCCCTCGATTCGATTGGCAGAGAAAGCCAAGATTCAGAGTACAATCGCATCTGAGGACTGGTGAACATGCAAATTATTATTTGAGTGCATATTTGGTACTATATTGCACCAAATTACTCCGGAATTCCACCAATTGCCACCAGGAAAATGCAAAAATTGCAGACCTCCCCCTGAGACCTCCCCTTCCCCAGATCCGTCATCAATCTTCACCCCCCACCTCAACATTATGTTTCTAACTTCCACGCCACATGGTCGTCTTATATTTTCGTGACCAGGCTCGAAATAATGCGCAATAGTGTACAATGTTCGAGTTGTTAAAATTTCTGGATATTTTGAGTGCGCTCGTAGTTCTAACCTACGATCTGCGTTTTGGGGTTGACTGGTTGTGCTGATTCTGATACTGTGTGCATTGGTATAGGCTAGGCCTAGCCTAACTTAGGTTAATTACCTGTTGCGATATCGACACTTTTCGTGAGAGAGATAGTGACCTCCAACAAGTTCATGAGCATGTCACTAAACGCTTGAAGCAATTTAGTCACGAGATTGCAGATGCGCCACTTACTAAAGTGGGACGATAAAGACTAATATTATATTAATTTTCTGATTGATGAATCGTTAAGGGTTAGAAATTGTCATTCGCATTACTTTTTCATCTTCAGCCTAAAGAAAGGCTAGGCCTAGCCTTAAGCCTAAGTTAAAACCGTGACGTTAGCTTCGCCAACATTAGCCTAAGCCTAGCCTAGTTACAAATTAAATCAGAGGGGGGGGGTGGGTGGTCTATGATATAGGACTACTGTGATAAGAAATGACTATTATTTTCCGAAACTTGGTGATCGGCGTAGTAGGCTTTGCGGTGTACCAGTGCACCAGTGTTTTTATAGCCACCAAACTCGTTTTTTCAGAAACTGTTGAAAAGTGGTGCACCGAAAATTTTGTGGTCTGTTCACCCACTGATCATGATTGTCCATGAAATCACAAATGGAGCTGCTGAACTTCCGCGTGCAACACGCAGCAATATATACAAACAATCTAAATTTAAATTCTGCAAATTATTATGGAGATATTCTAGAATGATTTTTTACACACCCACGCACGCACAAATTAAGCCTATGAGAACGTTTCCCAATCAGTGCCAATGTTCTGTAAGATTTGCAATAGTTTTGTGGGAAAGTGATGAATAAACCCTACAGCATGTGCAGAATAAGCAGTTTCAAGAGTGGAAAAGTTTCCTTCTAACCAGATTATCCATGTCTTTGTATCGTGTATGAGTGTCTGTTAATCAAAATTTTAAGAAGTTTTGAAAATTTTTGTCACCGCAGACCAACAACTACCCAAACACAGTACGTCGCTCAAATACTTAACAAATCGATCCTCTCGTAGACTGTGGAATATGCGACACCTACATAGTACTTCCATACGGTCAACAGGTTTTACCCCCCTTTTGTCAATTTTATTATCTACCGAACCGAAGGAAGTTAATTCCATAACAGTCTTGGATTTTTGGTGATAAATGAGTAGCCACTAGCCAATGGCTGATGAGAATCATAAAACACACACCCTCGTAATGATCTGTCATGGACAATGTGCACCAGCCTGTACGTGACCCTTGCGCACCAGGCGGCGGAATGTAATTTGTATTGGGGAGGCTAATGTGACGTGTTTACTGTCTAAGCGTAGCGCGACCATTGTTGGCGCGCGGCGTACAACAAAATTTTTGGGGTTTCCAGGCCCTTTAGATGCCGTAAACGGAATTTGCGGAGTGGCCTGTGCTAGGCATAAAATACAGGGCTCATGTGTGAAATTTGCATGAAATCAAGAAAAATCAGAGAAAAAATGCAATTCGATTAATTTTTATACAAGTTGAAGCAATGTAACTCCGTACAAGGTATGCGTTTGATCCATCCCTATTTACATTAGAACACCCTTTCTCATTATGCTAAACTGTTACAGGTTGGATGCGCTGGGGTCGTTTCCTTCCTTTAATGTATAATCTATGCCCCTGGTGCAATATTTAAGCCTATTTAAACAACACATTTGAATTTGCAAAATTTGAAGATTGAGCCGACCAAAGTAATCCTTAACCGTTGTGGGGATGAGATGATCCAGGGGAAAAATAATATATATTCCTTTTTAAATTTGGTATGCTCTTTTGTGCTGAAAATATACCTACCAATTTACTATACATCAACTACATACCATTTTTCAAAATGATACTTTTCATAATAGTTACTTAAGTTTTACATATTCTTAACTCGTCTGAAGAATGAAGCAACATGCTGAGTAGGAACAGGTTTTGTCTTGAATTAATTTCGAATAGTTTTTCTCCTCTTAATCACGGGACAAGGCCGATTACCACGAATAAAATACAAGGAAATATAACTGCACCACTGTGTTATAATTCTTAGCCTATAGATACAGGCCGAAGTGTACACTTGTTAAATTCATTTTAATGGCCGTCTGACTTAGGTCATATTCAGTAGTTAGTAATAGGCTCTACGTCCTGACACCATCGCAACCTCGATTGATTTGATTTGATGGGTTGCCTGGAGCAAGATTACAACGGGCTATGGAACATAAATGTGGCTCTCCATATTATCATGACTAAAACCCAAGTAGATTGTCGCATGTGTTAATTTAATTGCTACATTTTAGCCTCATGTCAGATGTTTTATTTCATTTGTGTACACTACAATTTGGATGACATATGAGCAAGGACAATATCTTCCCCTCACGTGAACTAGGAATACTGTCAGACAGGTTTATCTATCCCTCCATGAGTGTTCATCGTTTTACGAAGTAGTGAATATGTCGAACCGACTGCGACGGCGCAGTACAGGCCTTCTGTCACGAGTATAACATTACGCCATACGGGGACCGCAAAAGAGGCAAACGGGGAGATGAACATATGCTATATATAGTCTCCAGAGTGCTATATGATTGATGTCACTAGTCAGGAGATTCCTCCACAGGAAGTTGAAATGTATTTAAACAATCAGGCAATGCAAATTAAATACATATATTGAATGTTTTCTGAACACTCTGCAAATATTGGGGGGGGGGTAGACAAGCGTTTGCATACCTTATTTTTCCAATGGGGGGCTGAGACAAAAGGTTTGAGACTCAGATTCCAGAAAGAAGTAAAATGGGGAGGTAGATGATCTCCAGGACTACTGTACTATGCTATTGCCGGCCTGTGCAAAATCGTACAATGCGCGAAATGCATGCGGTAATATGTTACTCGAGTGTTTCCCCCGCATATGCTGCGGGTAGCCATTGTTGTACCCGGGGTCTGTTCGGTGCTGTTGAAACGGCCTACTGTGACGTAATGCCGCTATTATGACAGCGATGAGCGAGCTTGAACCCTTATGCCGTGTATGATTCCGATCTGCTTAAAAAAAAAATTTGTGAGTTTAGGTGAACCAGACAGCTTTGATTTATAGCTCATTTTGTAGGCTAATCAATTCTCAATAACGATATCCCCACTGGGGGATAGTTGGTTTTGGCTTTGCCGCATCCGTGCGTTCCGCCGCGTTTCTTGTTTCTAGCGCAATAAATCTCCAAACTTGTCAATTTGAGCCGAAACTTGGAAACACATGTCCCGCCTGCGTTAAAATCTCGGATGAGTTCAAAAGTTAAGTGGGCGTCGCCACATTAGCGGGGTCCGCTAATTTGCATAATTCACGATTGGAGGATTTTCCCGTTAGAGCAATTTAACTCTCCAAACACATGTCCATTTTGAGCCTTGGCACCCACATGTCCGCCATAGTGAAATTCTCAGATGGGTTTGAAAGTGGAGGATGTCGCCCCACTGCAGGCAGGGTCAAGCTAATTTGCATTAATTTCGGCAATTCTTTCAAAAGTAGGTCGGATTTCCATTAAACTTGGTAGGTGGGGACATGTTTGGTCCCGAAAGTGAAGGTTCTTTCAAGGTCCCCAGAGGTCAAATACGCTAATATAGAAAGTTGGTCGGATTTTCAAGAAAACTTGGTAGGGGTAGGTGTGGACGATGTTTGGACCCGAAAAACGTGGAGACATTTGAGGTCATCAGAGTCAAAGTCATGCTAATTGCCCAATTTGTGCATTTTCCAAAAGTGGTCTCCGATTTCCACAATCCACAGGCAAACTATATAACCATCTTCAAAACTGATCGGAGAGGTGGGGAATAACGTGGCGGTTGATCGGAGATGTGTCTAGTCTAATGAAAGGGTGGTCAGTGTGGAAGAATATTCTGAAAAAAGACCAAAAAATTTCATTAAAAATGTGAAATCTCGTGAAAATGCTTGAGTTTTCCCTAAAAAATATGACCCCTCCGTGAATATGGCCTGATCAGTTTGCTGCTGTTTTCCAACAGAAAACTGTTAGTGTAGCAATAGCCACCATGACAAATTTGTTGCAAAGAGCAAGGAGGTCACTCAAAACTATTTTGGTGATTTTTATGCGCCCACTGGATCGTACGTTACGGGATGATCGGGTTGTGAGCCTGTACTTGGAATAATTGCCACAGATTGGACGAAGGGACAAAATTTTCCCCATGACCCCAAGGATGACCAATTTAATGCTGGTAAGTGTCAGTCTCGTACGCAGTCGGGAGGTTGATTTGGCTAAATGATACTGATTAAAGGGGATATAGCAGGAAAATGAACATCGTAGGTGCCTATGGGAGTGTTATGAAGTTTAGCATGGGATTTTGCATCCGTTGCCATGGTACAGACTTCATTTCAAAGCTCTAGCCATGAGCAAGAGGGAAAACAGGTATTTGTGAAGCTAATGAAAAGAAAAATAGATTGAAATCTTCATAAATACTAGAAAATGTCGGCGGGGTTACACGGCAGACTTATTATCCCCTCACCGTCTTATCAGAATTTTGGTGAAACATGAAACCGTACAATATATCGTGGAAAGAATATATTTATAGACTTGTGAAAGCGACAACGTGTACAGGTAAATGGGCAATTCGCATACTTGCACTTGTTAATTTATGAGGCACATTTATTCAATATTCGACCTTTAACCACATGGCCACCCGACAGAGGTCAAATTCAGGTCAGAGGTCACACACAGCAGTTCAACAATCATATAGCAATGGTGAACCATCCAGCCTTCGCAGATCATTCAATTTTCCGTTATAGCCAAAAAAAACCGTTTTTTTTAAACCCCTAATGACCTTGATGACCTTTAATGATATGACAAATTTTATGAAATTGTTACTCTCCATGTGTAACATCCACTCTAGGAGAGGCCCTCGAATTAACCAGACGGCAATCGCCGTCTGTGCCCTGCCACTTTGCCGTGATGCCCTCACTTCAAGCTTCATCGGCGGCAGTGACTGCCGTGCCCCTAATTGCTCATTGCCGTGGTGCCTCCCCCCTCTCCAAAAAAAAAAAAAACTAGAGGATAACTTAACCCTACACAACAAGCAATCTGAAATTTCCATTTGAATCATCAGGCCCTTACTGTAAAGTGTCCATGAATTTCCGATTTCATTTTTAACTCAATTCAGCATTGGATTAGTCCTTTCATTCGTTGTATTGTTTGTGCACCAAACATCCGTATATCCGTGTATGTTCCAATGGTACTGACTATTGCGTAGGTGAAAGTAAAAACTTGATGACTACCCAACCCATGGAGCTTATAATCTTAACGCAACCGACTGTACATTCATCGCTGGCCTATCTAATCTGCTTCGCATCGTCACATAATCGGATTATCCTTCAACCAACCATCATGTACTACAGTTCTGTCGTAGGAAGTGGTACGTGGAATCAATAGATAAAGTGCATAATTAAGGTTAACCCAGGCCTGGCCGCCCGCTCTGTGCCCACCCTTCAATAATAATTAAAACGGCAGTACTGATGCATCGCGACGGCCTACGTAAGTCACCTAATGGTCATTACTTCTATCTTAATTCTGCTAGCTATATGCATGGCCGTGCTGCGCACATGGGTTTGTTGAACTGGTTCGAACCGGTTTGGCGGCAGCATGCATGACAGCGCTAGCGATGTGCGGCGGTTCGCATGTGTGTGTGTGGGATTTGAGGTGATACGGTTAATTGGTTTAGTTGCTCACGCGAGTTACTTCGCAGCGACAAAACTTTTCACATCACATTTAATCATTGCAATATAATCCCTGGGGCGTCACCAGGTGGGGGTGACGGGGGGGGGACCTGTCCCCCCCACTTTCAAAAGTGGGGGGATACCATCTCGATTGTCCCCCCCCACCACTTTTCCGGACGGAATAAAAAATAATAACACATGCCCCGATTTTGTTATCACTCTAACTGATTCAATATTTTTCTAACCAAACAAGAATTGCGTTGGAAATTGACTTAAGTTCACTAATCCAGTGCTGACCCACGTTCAGAGATTGGACCCCACTAGGGCCAAGGTCGAAGGATTACCCATGTTTCATACCGAGTTCTCGAATTTCAAATCGAATAGCCAAATTGCATAATTTTCAAAGTGTTTCGCGCGCAATGGCCTTTCTCTTCCAGGCGTTCTTCTAATTGCGAGTAATCTTTCGAATCATTTTGTTCACTCGATTGATTTCAGAAGCCTTGGGGCAGAACTGCCCCCCCCCCTTTTTTCGGAGATGAAACATTCCGGGCGAAAATCTTGGAAAATTTGGGACGGAAAAGAGCAGAGTGAGAAATGCCTGAATTTTTTTGCAGACTTTTTTCGATAGAATCCCGGAAAATCATGCAATTTTTTCCGCGCGCGTGTTCGCGCGCATCCCCCCCGTTATTTTTTCCAAGACCTGACTTCAAATTCGTGTACAATTTTTCTGCTCCCCGAATTGGAGTGGTCCCGTACGCCTATTGCTTTTCCCCTTCCGATCCAGCCGGAGACCTTCGGTAGAACCCTGGATCCCACTCAAACAAAGCCATAGTAAAAAAGGTAATAAAACAGAACCATGTGTGATTATTCGGTAAGTCATCTTAGTATGCACAAACGATGACATTTTTTTTGTCTGTCTTTTACTCGCAATTCACACATATGTAGATGGTGGCTGTTTGAGCCTGGCCAGTGCCGGTTCCGTCGATCGGGAGGGACTGAAAATCTAAAATTCTGCTACGCGTCGCGCCAACCCTATGGTGGCGCTCCGCGTTGATGATAATTTGATTCGAGGTGTCCCTCCCCCCCCCCCACTTTTCAAACTCTCCGACGCCCCTGACTATATCATTAGTCCTAAATGATACGCGTTAATGAATATATTGCCAGAAGCTACATTTGTTTTTATGAAATATAAAAAACGATCTACATTTGAGTAATCTAGAGGAATTACTTACGAGTTAAATCATGTCAAAATCGAGCGTTTGACCGACCGAAATAATACCTGGAGCTTCGCTTCTAACGTTACGTAGTATGATCAGAGAGTTACACGGTCACAATACAAAAATTTGCGGTAATTTTCAAATTTGGCTTCTTGCCCTTGTTTTTTTTTCCAGATTGCCATGCATGGCCCTTAAAAATTTTCTAATTGGCCCTTGGTGCCCTGCCATTTTGAATGTAACCGACGGCAAGTTTTGCATTGCCCCTCAGAAATTGCCTTGCCCTTCCAACTTTTAATTCGAGGCCTGCCTAGGAGCATTTTGCATTCTGATGAACACACCAGTGCTATTGCCGAAAAAGACTAAAATCATTTTTGGACCCCTACGTGACCATTGATGACCTTCAAAATGACTGGCTGTTTTTATGCAAATTGTTACAACTCATGTGATGCATCACTCCGAAGCATATTGCATTCATTCCAATGAACATGTCCAATGTTTTTGTGGCGAAAAAGGTATAATCAATTGACTTTGACCCCTTGTACTACCAAATTAAGTGTCCGATGGAAGCGGGAGTTGTTTTCTCTCCATAAAGCCACAAAGCTCTATCGCATATCCAAAAATAACCAGTTTCTATTTTTTTTTTTTGGCCCGTAACTCCTTAATAAGCACATTTATCAAGATTCAACCTTTAACCACTTAACAACCCGACAGAGGTAAATTCAGGTCAGCGGTCACACCATGCAGGTCAACATCATATAGCAATGGTGAACCATCCAGGCCTTCGCAGATATCAATTCTCCGATTATAGACCAAAACGTTTTTGACCCCTAAGTTACCTCGAATGACCGTTTAATGATAGGACAGTTTTTTGAAGATGTTCTCTCCATGGTGAATACATCCACTCCTAGGAGCATTTTTTGCATTCTGATGAACCCCCCAGTGGCTATTGCCGCAAAAGTACTAAAATCATTTTTGACCCCTAAGTGCCAATTTATGAACCTTCAAGGGACATGGCGGTTTCATGAAAAGTGTTAAACCCATGTGATGAAGCCACTCCTAGAAGCATTTGCAGTCCAATGAACATGGTCCAATGTGTATTGCTAAAAAGGTATAATTGAACTTTGACGGACCCTGTACCTACCAAAGTCAGTGTCCGATCGAGCGGGATTTGTTTCTCTCCATAAAGCACACAAAGCGTCTATCACATATCCAAAAATAACCAGTTTCTATTTTTTTTGCCCGTAACTCCTTAATAAGCACATTTTTCAAGATCGAAACCTTTAACCCTGACCACTCCGACAGAGGTCAATTCAGGTCAGAGGTCACACACATGCAAGGTCAACAATTATATCACAATGGTGAACCCTCCACCTTCCCCGCAAAGATATTCCATTTTCCATTATTCCAAAAAACAGTTTTTTGACCCCTAGATTGACCTCGAATGACCTTTAATGATATGACATTTTTTTTTTATGATATTGTTACGTACTCTCCTGTGATACATACCACTCCTAGAGCATTTTTGCATTCTGATGAACACACCCAGTGCTATTGCCGAAAAAGTACTAAAATCAGTTTTTTTGGGGGAACCCCTAAGTGACCTTTACTGGACCTTCAATGACATTGGCGGTTTTTAGAAAATTGTTACACGCCATGTTATCATCCCCTCCTAGAAGCTATTGCAGTCAATGAACATTTCCATTGTTATTGCGAAAAATGGGGGTATAAAATTGAACTTTGACCCCTTGTAACTACCAAAGTAAGTGTCCGATCGAAGCAGGAGTTGGTTCTCTCATAAAAGCAACACAAAGCTCTATCACTATCCAAAAATAAAACCATTTCTCTTTTTTTTTTTTTTTTGCCGTAACTCCTTAAATATCACATTTCTTCCAGATTCGGCCTTTACAAACCACATAACCACCGACAGAGGTCAAATTCAGGTCAAGGTCACACACACAGGCAGGTCACAATTATATCACAATGGTGCACCTCCAGCCTTCGCAATATTCATTTTTCAGATTATAGCCAAAAAACAGTTTTTTGACCCCTAAGTGGGACCTCGAATGGACCTTTAAATGAAGACAGTTTTTATGAGATTGTTACTCTCCATGTGATAACACTCCTATGATCATTTTGCATTCCGATGAACCACCCAGTGCTTTTGTTTGCAAAAAGTACAAAATCAGTTTTTGACTACCCCTAATGACCTTTTAATGACCTTCAATGACATGGCGGGGTTTATAAAAATTGTTGAATACACCCCATTTGATTCATCCACTCTCCTAGAAGCCATTGCATAACAATGAACATGTCAATGTTATTGCGAAAAAGGTATAAGATTGAACTTTGACCCCTTTACTACCAAGTAAGTGTCCGATCGAAGCGGAGTTTGTTTCTCTCCATAAGCACACAAAGCTCTATCACATCTCCAAAAAACCATTGCTATTTTTTTTTTTTTTTGCCCGTAACTCTTAAATATTCACATTATTCAGATTCGACCTTTAACCACCTGACCACCCGACGAGGTCAAATTCAGGTCAGAGGTCACACACATGCAGTCAAATTATAATCACAATGTGACCATCCAGTCCAGCCTTCGCAGATATCCATTTTCCGAGTATAGCCACAAAACAGTTTTTTGACCCCTAAGTGACCATTGATGACCTTTATAATATGACAGCGTTTTTTAATAGAATGTTTACTCTCTCCATGATACATCCCCTCTAGATTAGCATTTTGCATTCTGATGACCACACCCAGTTCTATTGGCCCGAAAATATACTAAAATCATTTTGACCCCTAGTGACCTTTAATTACCTTCAATGACAATGGCGGTTTTATGATGCAAATTGTTACACTTCCATGTGATGCATCCACTCCTAGAACATATTGGCTTACAATGAACATGTCCAAGTTATTTTTTTGGGTCAAAAAAGGTTTAAAATTGACTTGACCCCTTGTAACTCCCAAAGTACGTGTCCGATCGCAGCGGGAATTGGTCTCCTTCTCTCCATAAAAGCACACAAGCTCAATCACATATCCAAAAATTAATAGTTTCTATTTTTTTTGTGCCCTTAACTCCTTAAATAGCACATTTATTCAAGATTCGACTTTAAAACCCAGTGAACCACCCGGACAGAGGTCAATTCATGTCGAAGGTCAACACACAACATGCAGGTCAACACTTATATCACATGGTGAACCATCCAGCCTTTTCGCAAGAGTATTCATTTTTCCTTTTTCCGATTTAGCCAAAAAAACAGTTTTTGACCCCTCAGTGACCTCGAATGCCCTTAATATATAATACCGTTTTTTATGAGAATTGTTACTCTCCATGTGAATACATCCACTCCTAGACCGCATTTTGCATTCGAGAAACACCCAGTCTAATGCCCATAAAAAGTACTAAAATCAGTTTTTTGCCCCTAAGTGCCTTAAATGACCTTCAATGACTGGGCGGTTTTTATAAAATTGTTACCTCCATGTGATGCATCCCCTCCTAGAAGCATATTGGCATTACAATGAACATGTCCCAATGTTATTGCAAAAAAGTTTAAAATTGAACGTTGACCCCTTGTAACTACCACAGTAAGTGTCCGATCGAAGCGGAGTTGTTTTCTTCTTCTCTCCTAAAGCACACAAAGCTCTATCACATATCCAAAAATACCAGTTTCTATTTTTTTTGGTCCCGTAACTCCTTAATAAGCACATTTATTCAAGATCGAAGACCTTTAACAACAACCCATGGACCACCCGCAGAGAGGTCAAATTCAGGTCCTAGGTCACACACCCATGCATGTCAACATTATATCACAATGGTGACCACCAGCCTTCCGCAGATATTCAAATTTCCGATTATACCAAAAACAGTTTTTAACCCCTAATTGACCTCGAATGACCTAATATATGACGTTTTTATGAGAATTTTTACTCTCCAAGTGATACCTCCACTCCTAGGGACATTTTGCATTGCCGATGAACACACCCATGCTATTGCCGAAAAAGTACTAAAATCAGTTTTTGAACCCCTAAGTGACCGTTATTGACCTTCAATGAAATGACTGTTTTTATGAAATTGTTAAACTCCATGTTATGCATCCACTCCCTAAAGCATATTGCATTACAATGAATATGTTCAATGTTATTGCAAAAAAGTATAAAATTAACTTTGACCCCTTGTAACTACCAAAGTAACCGATCGAAGCGGGAGTTGTTTCTCTCCTAACGCCCACAAAGCTCTAGCACATATCCCAAAATAACATTTCTTTTTTTTTGCCCGTAAACTCCTTAATAGGCACATTTATTCAAGATTCACCTTTAAAAAAAAACCACATGACCACCCGACAGAGGTCAATCAGGTCCGAGGTCACCACATGCGGTCAAATTATATCACAATGGTGAACCATCAGCCTCGCATATATTCATTTTTCCAATATAGCCAAAAAAAACAGTTTTTGACCCCTAGTGACCTCGAATGACCTTATATAATATATGACATTTTTAAGTGATAATTGTTACTCCTCCCATGTGATACATCCACTCCTAGCCTAGGAGCATTTTGCATGCTGATGACACACAAAACCCCGTGCTATTGGCCAAAAAATTACTAAAATCCGTTTTTGACCCCTAATTGACCTTTATGACCTTTCAATGACATGGCGTTTTTATGAAAAATTGTTACACTCCTGTGATGCATCCACTCCCTGAAGCATTTTGCATTACAATAACACGTTTAATGTTATTGCAAAAAAGGTTAAAAATTGAACTTTGAAACCCCTTGTAACTACCAAGTAAGTGTCCGATTGAAGCGGGAGTTGTTTCCTCCTAAAGCACACAAAGCTCTATCACATATCCAAAAATTAACCGTTTCTATTTTTTTGCCCGTACTCCTTAAATACGCACATTTATTCAAATTCGCCTGTAACCCATACCAACCTACAGAGTCAATTCAGTCAGAGGTCCCACACCTGCAGGTCAACAATTATCACACTGTAAACCATCCAGCCTTCGCAGATATTCAATTTTCGATTATCGCCAAAAAACATTTTTTGACCCTAATGACCCCCGAATGCCCGTTAATGATATGACGAGTTTTTAATGATCATTTTTACCTCCATGTGATACAAACATCCACCCTAGAGCATTTTGCATCTGATGAACACACTCCAGATGCTTTGCAAAAAGTACTAAACATTTTTTGACCCAAGTGACCTTTTTAATGACCTTCATGACATGGCGGTTTTTATGAAATTGGTACACAACTCCATGTGATTGCTCCACTCCTAGTCGCATATTGCATTCCAATGCAACATGTCAAGTTTTGGCGACGAAAGTATTACAGCTCCTCCTTTTGCCTGATCAGGACGACTAATATTGCAAATTCGTCCCACAAATTTGAACCCTCAGTGTCTTGATGCTATTGAATAATTTTATCCGGACTGGTAGTAGGTCCTATTACAACGTTTCGTCAAAATCCCTAAAAGTTTGAAAATAATTGCATTAATTATTCAATTATGCTTAACTATATAAATTGAACACACATAATGACCTTAGTGATTTCACCGCAATTGAATAAATTTATCTGGACTGTTTGAAGGTCCTACTCACCACGTTTTCGTGAGAATCCAACAAAGTTTATCCAATTTGCCTAATTGCTAATTGGGCCAACTATTATTGCAAATTAGTCCATGCGAAGATGACCTCCAGTGACCCTAGGCCAACATTAGAAAAATTCTCACACTTGATAGTTGGCCCTATTCCCCAAGTTTCATGAAAAAATCCAAGAAAGTTTGAAATATCACATACTTATGCTATAATTAGGCTACTGGCCAAATAAATTCAAACTTGACCTCGATGACCTGAAGATTGGTCGCCATGTTTTGCGCCCCAACCACTACCCCCAACCACCACGTTGCGTGTAAATCGCAACGAATTTGAAAATTTTGCGAAAATCCCGCAAAATAGAGGGCACCATATACGCTATAGCCCATTTTCGAACTTACCGGAGATTTCTAACTTCATACGGACATGTGTACCAAGTTTTGGGTCAATTGGATAAAGGGTTAAAGAAAGAGAGCGCTAACGCCTTAAGATTCCGGGCGGCGGCATCGGCGGAGACGGCGGGCACAGGGTCAAAACCCCTAATATCCCTGAACTCTTACAGTGTTGCGGGATATAATTACGATAAATCACTTTTGAATTTGAATTGGTCACTGATTAGTCTTTTCAATTCAACCTGGCAAGACACCTGTGGGTAATCGCCTTGTATAATATGACTCCCATTCCGTTATCTCCAAGACAATTTTCCTGATTTTGGCCCGCCCTCTATGATGCACACGCGACTGTCAAGATATGGAAGTTTTCTTGTGAAAATTAGGGTCATCTTTGATTTCCACGTGGGACTGTACCGGACCCCTTCTTTTTCTTGTGTTATCAAAGGCTGACGTCAGAATTGACTGATCTGACTCATCAATTTTGGGGATCAAGTGGCTGAAGGGGGCCACCCCCCCCAAAAAGTTTTTCATTCCTCAGAAATGCCATGTTTTAACTGTACCTCTTAAACCCAAACCTAGCAAATTTGTTTGCCACCTCTGCGTAAAACCTGGGAGTCAGTAAAGTCCCACCCCTATCTTTACAGGTATTGGCGCTTTCTTGGATGCAACCTTGAATAGTAGTATCGCAAAGCATATAGGACTCTAGCTCATCAAATTTTCATTTGAGAAATATGCTCAATTGTCCACCTCATGCCAAGGAGATGGCCTATAAGATCTACAGGAGGCCCAATGTCCATCCATTGAAACCTTTTGACACCAACTGGATTTTTCAAGAATGACTGTTCACAATAGTTTCACAAGCTTTTCATAAGGCTTTTTCTACGAGCATTTTAGACAAGAATAAGAAATAGAAGAAGGGGAAGTGATTTTTGGTACATAGATGGCTAACCATACAGTAGTTCACTGACCGTTACGGTTCCCATGGCGTACTCTGCATTCAACCACCATTGTCACCTTAGGCGTCTACCACTATACATGAGCTCTGAATAAACTGGGGTCTCCCAGGACATATAGGACAGGGGCTCATCAAAGGAGGATTATGAGGAGGAGGTCAGGGGGAGACTCTGGAGGAGGATGATAAGATTCTGAATATATCCCCGCGACACTGGAAGTGTCCAGTGATATTATGGTTTGGGTGTGTAGCGCCGTCCCAGGCTCCGCTGCCGGAAAGAGTGTTTAGCGGTTAACGCAATAAACTATCAACGCTTTATCCGATTGATCCTGAAATTTGGTACACGTGTACACCCTAGTGAAATCTCATGAGTTTGAAAGTGGGCCATCACCTGCAATGCTGTGGGCTCTAATTGCATAATTCCCGCCAAATTTTCAAGTTAGTGGATGTGCGCGAAATTGGGGTAGGACTAATACATGTATCCCCGTTTGAAATGTGGAAGGTCATTCTAGTCATCGGAGGCAATTTGCATGATTCAGGTGATTTTCCAAAATCTGCAGTTTTGCAACGAAATTTGGTGAACTGAATGGGAGGGCTACATTTGTTCCTGACAAAGTTAAAGAGAATTTCAAGGTCATCGGGGTCAAATTTGCTAAATTTATGAGACTTTTCTTTGTACAAACTCCTATCCCATAGATTACAACAAAACTGGTGAATGAAGGCTATCTCGTTTGACCAAAAATGGAGGTCTTCATGGGGGTTAGGTTTACTTCTTCCCAATGATTGCCAAAAGTGGGATTATTCAACGGGCGGTTACCCGCCTACAATGTCTAGTTTCTGTGGATTGGTCAGGATGACTTTCCTCCCTATAGAAGCCCTTGTTCCCAATTGCCAGTGTCGAAAGAAGGCGAGCCATTGAGTGTTTTCCTAGCGAAGAACAGCAATCGCTCCGGACAAGCAAAACGGTGCAATGGTTAACTGTGGAGGCGTGTTAGGGCGCAGACCTATACATCATTTTCCAAAAGGTTCAAAAACTCCTTGGCCAAGAGGTAGCTGCGTCACAAACTGGCCACCTGGCAGCGAGAGAAATCAAATGTCACTTGCGGATACCAAGCTGAGGCAGGCGGGGAGAATCATGAATGAGATTTTGTTAGGATGATTGGTCTCCAAGTTCTTTCTAGAAATGGTAAGAGTTGAATTCACATTACACCTTTGTCAGATTAATCCTCCGGTTATGGATAGCAGCCCTCAAGTCTGCAGTGAGCCGTACAGTACATGATGTGATGGTTTCTGTTCCCTAGTCCTAGCAATCTTTAATTTTTTTTCCCTCTGCTTACAGGGGTGGAGATAGATCCTATAATGGTATTGGACTCTGTCAGACTTCTAGTCCGTCATCATGGGAGAGGCACCAGTGCAGCCTCCTGCGCCAGTACCGGTCACGTTTGCCAGTAAGGGAGGGGGGACCGGATCTACCCGATGCTGATCAACACCAAGGTCCTCTCACGCTCGGAGACCAACTGCTGGACCAGCTGCCATCCGAGGAGGAAAGGGCGGCAGTCTCCTGGATATGTTACCTAGCAAGGGGAGGCTGGCTTTCGAATCCCTGTGTTTGGCTTTGGAGACGACATATCCACACCTACTGACCGTTCATGTTCTGGGAATACCATGCCTCATAAAGGTAGGTGGTCTGTTCAGGTTTGTGTTGGGTCCTCTAGGGAGAGGGGTTTGCTCTCTTTAATTTTTGTTTTCCTGTACATGGTGCAATACCACAAACTTGCACCAACATCACTGGCTGCCATGTTCTTTAGAAGCATCATTACTAATAGATATTACCTCAAAGGACAACTGCAGGATGAATTATAAAAGGCAATTATTAGTGGAGGACAAGCCTGCACCATGCATTAGTCCAAACCAGAAGTTTCATACGCCTTTCCGTACAGAGTTACAGTCCTTTGAAGTTTGTGCATATTGTGTGAGATCGAAAGGCATCCATAATGCAATAATAAACAATGTCATACTGGCACAACCCTGCAAACATTCTTTGCTTTCTATTGAAATTCACACCTTATTTTCACTCCGAAAAGCATTTAGTCTATGGGAGAGAATTGCCGTAGTGGGTTGGTAGGTGTTAATAGTTACTTCGGTGAGAGAAAGACAACAGAGATTTGTAAATGTGACTTATTACAAACAAAGAAACAGGAACTACATGACATAACTTCCCGGGTTGTCCAAGTGTGACGTCATGCCTCATTGCGCAATGGGATTCTCCCTAATTTCTTGAATGCAGAATGGACTAAAACTTCGAAAGCCAATAACTCCACATAGTAACATCGTATTGGAAAATGGGGTTTGGACTAATAGATACAGTTTTCCATTCTCCACGATATTTACCTCTGTTGTATCCAAGCTGCAGTTGTCCTTCAAGGGCGGTTAGCTGTAGCGGGTGGCTCCGAGCCGCTGTGCCTAACCATGGATACCACTTTAACGTTGTGTTCCTGTCCCTGGGGTCGGTAGGTAGGAGGACACGCTGGTTCTTTTGTCCTTGTACTTGTTTCTGAGGACCACATACCCTAGACCTTTACTGACTGTTGTGTTCTTTGGGAGCATCATTACAAATAGGTTTATAGCTTATGGGTGATTAGCTGTAGCGGGTCGCTCTGAGTCCCCGTGCCTAACTATGGAAACCACTTGAACGTCATGATCCCGAGGTTGGTACAGAGTAGGTTGGACATGCTGGCCTGTGAATCTCTTCGCTCGTTGCTGAGGGCTCGGACCCTCTCCTACTGTACAGACCATCATGCTGTTGAGAATCAACTATTGCTCACTTGTGGGTGGTCTGCTGACTGCTGTGGATTTACAGTGGAACCACACAGTTCTCATCCCTTCCTAGAAATTCACAGGAAAAAAAATCCTAAAAAATGCCATTGAAGGTTAAATGTTTTTGAGAATATATAAAAAACATGATAATCGCCTGTTTTGACTGTAGCCTTCAAGTGCATGTCAGTGAATGAATGACAATGAATGAAACTGCTTACTGTATGCATGTGGCCAGTGCTTTGTTGAAGAACTGGTCTCACAGCAATTATGTTACCATTACATTATTGTTCATGCATGTATCAAGGTGCGATTGTCCTGGTCCAACACATGATTGATTTGAAGACAGGTATCAGTGCAATGTTAATATCAGGGCTGTTATGCAATGCCGAGTGCTAATGTCGCTCAGTCACGACACATTGATTGATTTGAGCACCGGTTACAATCACAGCGTAACGCTGGCACTGCTAATGATGCATGGACCATGTGCGTTTGTCCTAGTTCCTAAATTGAACAGCTATAGGCCTATGCAGTGGGTGATTCAAAAGTGGATTATCATGCAGTTTGGTATGGTACATTGAACCTTTACACGTGAACAAACAAAAAGGGTAGGAAAAAACGGACGAGGCGCAGCCAAGTTCGTTATTAAGCTAAATTGAGAGTAGACGACTGTTCATGAACGGGTAAAAGTCGACCTGCGTAGTTTATTCTAATTCTACAACTGCAAATTAAGAATTACCCAAACGATTAGAGATATAGATATCTCTAGATCTATATCTTTGTTTCTCTCTAAACAGTAAATAAGCAGCTAGGGTAACTATTGTGTTAGTTCCATCAAAATGAGTTACATTGCGTACCATACACAAAATATTAGCAGTGCGTGTTGTGCGTATTTCCCGGAGACGCAATACAAACCATGCATACCGAGTAATCGAACCAGAGGATTCCGCGCGTATGAATGTCACAATGCAATGAGCGACGCGTCGTTTCGTTTGTATTCCGTTAAGGCAGTATAAAGCCCTCTGAAGCGCGCGTATACTGAGAGCCGGATCTGCGCGTGTGAACATAAACTTCCTACAACTCATGCAATCTTACATTGGGTTAATAAAGTACTGCGTTCAATTAGGACGCAGCAAATCGAGCAAGTATTCAATCATTGTGTTACTCTGACCAGCTTACTGTTATTGCAAAAACACTGAATGTTATTGCAAAATAACGGACAGCCACTTGATTGGGATTAGCCAATCACATTTTCCGTATTCGCAATAAGGGATAGCTTGGGGTTGTAGAATATGCAATGATATGCCTGCCAGAAGAGAGTTGCAGATTACAAATTCTGCAATTTACACTGCAGCCTGCAGTAGTGGTCACATGGATGACAGATTAATTCCAGTTATGTTATGAAGAATGCATGTTCCCTTCCAAATAGGGAATATTGATTTCCTGTATACATTAATGAAGTCACAGGTCTGTAGGAGTTTGCCTACATTGACTGTGAGAGAGTTCTGTGGTGATATGTGTTGAGCCATTTCATTCAATTCTCACCGGATCCTGTCAATGGTAACACCCCTGTGCTATCTTCAAGCTATTTTGGTGTTTGAGAATGACACCATACAAGGCCATTCTGAGTCACCCAGTCAGTACACATGTGTAGGAATATATCATGTAAGGACACAACAGCACTCACATTATATACTGTCTAATACTGTTGGCATTGCCTTAAAAATTATGAAATTATGGGAAAAGTTATTTTTGATTCCTTGACGAAGTCGGAGGAATCTACGGCATTCATGACATTCTGTTTGTGTGTGTTGGGTGTGGTGTGTGTGTGTATGTGATGCCTAACTTGACCCCACCTGAATGAATGGAGCTCTTACTTGGTATGTGTGTTCCCCATGATGAGTACATGAACCCTATTGTTTTGGGGTCGATCCAGAGGTCATTGGGGTCACCGTAGGTCAAGTCTGAAAACCTTGTGAACAGAAGTCCAGAATGGTTGGTCTGATCAGGGTGAAATTTGGTGTATAGCTTCCTTATGGGAGTACATGACCCTACTGTTTTTTGTTTGATCGGGGTGAATTTTGGTCTAAAATATAAAATTTGTGGAAAGTTGATATTTTTGCAATTTTGGCTTGTAAACATGATAACTCAACCCCACCTGGATGGATGAAGATCATTCTTGGTATAGGTGCTTCCCATGATGAGTACTTGAACTATATTGTTTTTGTGGTCAGGTCAGAGGTCATCTGAGGTCACCAGAGTAAAAGTCGGTATGAGGAACCTTGTTAACATGTAATTCCCAGAAATGGTGGTATGATCAAGTTGAGATCGGTGTATAGCTTTCTCATGGTGGGGGGGGGGTACAGAATATCTATTGTTTTTGGTATATAGGTCAGGGGTGTAATTTGGTCAAAAATGGAAAAGAAGTCAAAGTCTGAAAACCTTGTAAACATGATAAGTCTGGAATTGTTGGTCTGATCAAGTAGAATTTTGGTGTATATAGCTTTCTCATAGAGAGGGGGGGGGGTCGGGTACAGGAACCCTATTGTTTTTGGTATATGTCAGAGGTGAATTTTGGTCAAAAAAAGATCCTCGTGACAGGCAATATTTTGGCAATTTTGGCTTGTAACAAGAAACTCGGTCCCACTGGAGATTTATAGTTTGTGCTAACAGGAACATCTTCTGGCTGACTAAGCAGATTCTGCGATGACAAAAACAGAAGCATATATAGATATTCCTGAAGTGGGGGATTCAGGTATAATTTGATTCGAGGGAAGGGGTGGGTTCCCATGGTACCAGTATATCAGGAAAAAGTATATAAAGAAACTGTTGATACAGAGATTTGTAGACTGTCAAATGCATAATTCCAGTGATAACAAGTACACATGCCTTTGTATTAAGGCCTTGATGCACATGGCTCTCTTCAAGTATGAAGTCATAATAAAGAGCTTCAAATTAGAGGAAGAAAATATCCCCAGTCTCACCCCACACTGACTACTGGGCACTCTGTGCATTCTCCAAAAGATTTTGACTTTCCTGAGAAAGCAAAATTTCCTTTTCCATGAACCCAAAGAAAATTTAAAACCAAATATTCCAATCGTTGATCAATGTCCTGTACTGGTCCCTCACTTCCCTCACATTTCACATAAAATTCTGACACTGTGGCCCGGGCATTTTCGAAGGCCAATGGACAGTGGTCATGTTACTAAATGTAAAAGATCCCCTAAGCTCGCACAGATTGAAAGAGGAGAACAAAACCCCACTCCCAGAATTTGGAGGTTCTAGCAGGTTAGATATTTCAATTCAATACTTTTGAGAATTTGAGGAATCTATGACATCATAGAGGGAACAGTGAAGGACACCCATGGACCCTAGTCGGTACTGTTGTTTTTTGCACCCTGATAACACAAAGACGAAGCAGATATTCACTTAGAACTGAATGATATTACTCTAATATTTTGAGAACAATTTTGTGGGGTTTTATTTGCATCCCATCTATAGTTTGTTTGGTACAATTTTTTTTTTACAAGAAGTACATATTTTACATTCGACTTCATATTAGGCAAAATGACAAATAACATTCATGTGAGGCGTTTTCCCCACGCCCGCCTCCTTGTTTGAAGGATTCTGATTTTTTTTTTCTTCATCATGCCAGTAATTTTTTTTTGTTTGCGGGGGGGGGGAAAAAAGAAATTTTAGAGTCTACTCCATGGAATCAGTTTGCTCTTGACAAGGGAACGATTTGAAGCATATTTTAGGCGGAAGTAGAACCTGTTAAGAACCATAGAATAAAAAGGAATTAAAAGAGACCGCCTTCTCTGAGAAGGTCAAGTGGCAAAACCCTGCTTTGGACCACGTTCCTTTTCCTCCTTTCAAACCTGTCTAAGTCTGGTATTTCTCATGTTGCATTTTTTTTTTAGAAATGGTTATTTTGCAATTTCTGGTTATGAATGGCTATTAGTAATTTAGTATTAGTTCGAGCTACATGTGGGACACCCATCTGGTATATAACATCTTGATAAGCAATGGTCAGGTTGCCCCCCCTCCGAAAAAAAGGGGGGCCACCTCCTCCTCATTTTCGAAAAAGCGGACACTAAACATGTTTCTATTTTACTTGGCCTACAGGTGATCCTGCGGTTTCCCTCTGTGATGTCACAATGCACATTTTGCAGCAGCTGATTGTGCCTTATCAGTACACTTGAATCTGCTGAAATTTGGTCTGGGGTTTCGCCTGTCATATTGTGAATAATATGAGGGTCAAAAAATCCTGTCATATCTACATGACCATTGGCCTTCAGGCTACAACAGGCTACAGTGTGTGGAATGCCTGCACATGTTCGGACACTGTGAGGACAATATTATTGTGAACTGCCTGGTCAAACCCCTGAAGAGAGACTGTTTTTGTGGTTGTGCATCCGTGGAGAACTACCTGTAGGCCCAGGCCTATCTCCGGTCATGATTTTCTGGGGGTGGGGTCAGACCTGTCATTAACCTGGGGACTTGGGCCAGGGGATTTTTTCCTGCTCCATGGGAGAACATCCGACAATGCACGGTTTGATTTGTTCTCAATTTATGTCGTTCATAGTTACGCACTCTGGATGGACTGAATAATGTTGTATACTGGTATGCTCTGTAGCTGGTTACTTGATTACCGCACCACAAATTCATCAGCTCGTAATTTGGTATCGCATTTTGTTTTTTCGAAATCTCTACACTCGAAGGACCAAGTCATGTGACTATACGAGCCAAACAAATTTTGTATCCAACGATCATGACGTCAAGGGGAAATTTGCTATATTCCTATTGTATTCCATGGTGTTAAATTTGGCCCTTTATAGGATCTAACCGCGTCAGTAGTACTAATGATCGTTTTGTACTAAGTTGGCCACAATAAACATCCAGGCCTCTCAAAGTCCTAGATACCAGGTATAATAAATTGGATGGCTGATTCCACTGTCCTTATCTGTATCTATCACTCAGTTGCATAATAGGCACAGGGTACTGTGATAGCTGGGTCTATTCTTGGCAGACTGGAGGCCACCTTTATGGTGTCTGTAAACTAACAATTGATAGACCTATCACCCTGGCAGTAATTATGGGCCTGGCTCCTGTCCTCCATGTGACCCCTGTCTCCATGCAGTACTGGTTGCACATGACACAGCAGTAGTACGGGCACACTGTCTGCATGGGTAATATGCTGTGTAATGCAGCAACCTTGTAGCATGAAGGCAACATGCTGTGAGCTTTACAGCTTGGGTCAAGTCATCTGCCTGGGAAAATGATCTCGAGTAGTGTTGTTATATATGTGCAAAGTATAGGTTTGATGACACATCAACACAAGCCTGCTGTATCTTCCAGGTCTCGTCCCCGATCATGTCCCTCCCTCTTTTTTCACCTCTTCAAATAGACAAGTGAGCATATTCCACAAAAGTGTGTAGGCCTACACTGTGAGGCCTGAAGGCATTGAACAAATTTAGGCAATTTCATCTGGTAGTCCTCATTCAGAAATCCCTCCAATCAGGACTTGACTGCACACAACTATATTTGTAAGTTCTGGTTGTCCTATGGAATTTTTGGGCGTCTCGACTACCGGACTACCGCTGGGGGGGGGGGGAAACGTCCTGGGGCCCAGTAAAAATGTGGAGAGGTGGAAGTAATTGGCAACCCCCCCCCCACCCCCCAATATTTTTAACCCTTTTTGTCTCTCCTGAACAGGAAGAGACTTAGCATTAAATAAGTAGGGTAATTAGCTAGCCTATTTTAATGCAATTTAATTGCTCAAGATTGTTTTAGCATATTACGGACGAACCATAGTGCTATGTGGGGGGGGGGGATTTGGTTTGGCAAATAGTTACAGGATAATTTTAGGTAAGTTGAAACAATTAGATTTTCAGCATAAAAGGTTCATTAAGTCTGCATAATTTATGCAAATGCAAAGTTGGTTGGATCCCAAAAACAGGGTTGTAGCTAGATAAACTCTGAGTGCCGGGCATTCTGCCTCTGAATTCTGTAAAGATTTGTCACGGTCCTGTAGCGATCCGGATGCGCGCGGGTCTGCCGGGGGGGCCCCAGGTCCAAACAGAGGGGCCTTATTGACTATTTTGTAACATAATAATGGGCCTTCACATCATGGACCCCTGTATTTGTGCATTAACAGTATATCCCTGACTAAAAAAAAAAAAAATAAGCAACAAAAATTATTCATTATTATTATTTTTTTTTTAGTGCTGGGCGGCAATGGCTGTCCGATTCTTCTTGCTCGAGGGTGCCTTGGCGCTCCACCCGAGTGCCGGGTACCCCCCCCGCGCCGCCCCGCATAGCTACAACTCCCGGCCCATGAAACCTATGTAGGTATGTTTAAACCTTTTCCCCCAACTTTTAAAAAACAGCTTCGAGTCCCTAGTACTGTAGTTATTCATGTGGCATATTTGATTTGCTCCATTCGTTCAGATTTTTTGACACTGGAAGTCAAGTATTGTGTCTAAATTTCATAATTTAGGCACTTCTATGTCACATTTCATAGAACTTAGTACTTCTGGTATCAGACATTGGGTAATAACTGGTCCTTATGAATTTGAAATTGGTCAATGATTAGTATGCTGTTTCTGTTAAATGCATCTGAAAGCAACACATGGATGCTTTGAATGTTTGCATGGTGACTATAGAAGAACCATGATCGCGCACCAGGCAAGACACTGAAAGAGATCGCTTTGTTTTGAGCTAAACCAGTTATGCTGGTTGAGCTTTGTGATGCTCATGTTAATTACCCTATCTTCAACCTATCTTCTATTTATCCGTTTGCTAAAACTGGGGTTGGCACAAAATGTTTGGCTTTCCTTCGGGGTGTCAGGACTTTTGTCCAAGGTCCACTGGACTCGAGGGCCCATTTGAGAAATTCCACACAATGGTACTTGAAAGGATCTCTCCCATACGATTTATTTGAGTCTTCAAACCGATACATGTAATGGTCTTGGGTAGAGGGCCATGGGTGTTCAGAATTTGGGCCTTGGGCCCCATCTGATGCTCATAGGCCTATTATATGAAATTATGTGCCAAAATCTTGTATCTCCTACGAAATTTGGTGCAAAGTGCTAACAATCTGTCATAATGATGGTTTAAAAGCCCTCCCATGGGTTGGTCAGGAATTTTTGGTCTATGTTCCCACTGGGGCCCGAGGGGCGAGGGCCAATTTTGTCTCGCCTAAATGAAAATCAGGAAGAGCCTTAGTGAGTCACTTTGGCGTGTGTGTGTGTGTGTACGTGTGTGTGTGTGTGTGTGTCTCTTACACTTTCTGTAGCAGGATTTCTCACAAAACCGTGAGGCCGATGTGATGACAAAATTTCATGTGTAGCACGGGGTTGGTGTACACGATCTGATTAGAATTTTGGGCAGCAAAGTAATTATTTAAGTTGGGTAATGAGCTCATTTCAGTCATTTATTGTTCAACCTCGTTAAGCAGATTACACAAGAAACCGTATGTCACAGTGATGGTAGTTTGGCATGTAGGACGGGATGGAAGGTAGATGAACTGATTGAATGATTAGATTTTCAGCCCAACTCTAATTAAGTGGTCTAATTTGCATTAATTTATGCAACATGTTTCAAGTTTGTTGGATTTGCACGAAACATGGTGGATGTGGTTTACCATGGTTCACGAGAATTTAAAGTAAGTCGGGGTCTCTGAGGGTCATTCAATGTGTTAATTTGCATAATTATGCAATTTTTGAAAGTTTGTTTTATTTCCACAAAACCATGGTAGATGTGTCCACCTTATCCTGATCATTTTAAGGTACAGCTGGGGTCAGTAGAGTCATGTATGTTGCCTAATTGCATAATTTCTGCAATTTCCAACTTGGTAAGATTTCGCCAAACTCAGTAGGTATGGTCTGTAACATTTTAGGATCGGCTGTGTTTGATGTTATGAATTTGATGAATTCCATCATAAATAGATTCTGTTAGAATAAAGCACTGAGGACACGAGGGAACCATAGCTACTGTGACAATTTTACTGCTGTTATAAGCTCATTGTATGTGCCTAATTCCCTTATTTTATTCCAATTTCAAACTTAGTAAGAATTTCGCCAAACTCAGTAGGTATGGTCTGTAAAATTTTCTGATCTGATTTGTGTTTGATGTTATATTTGATTGAATTTCAATCTGTTAGAATAAAGCACAGAGGAACGAGTGTAAACCATAGCTCCTGTGACAATTTTACTGCTGTTATTGTTGCCGACAGCAACCCTCTCCGAACCCAACCAATTTGATTGATTGACTAGACCTACAAAAAATACTGTAACATTTTTCTTTCCTCTCTTTACTGGGAATGCGTGCCCCCAACACCCTCCCCCCCTTCCCGAA
This sequence comes from Sclerodactyla briareus, assembly GCA_026419785.1. Classification (NCBI taxonomy): domain Eukaryota; kingdom Metazoa; phylum Echinodermata; class Holothuroidea; order Dendrochirotida; family Sclerodactylidae; genus Sclerodactyla; species Sclerodactyla briareus. Next base: position 221,823 of record JAODTK010005590.1, on the reverse strand, counting down.
TATGTGCCTGCCGATTGACCATGTTAACTTACGGGCACACAATGCATAATTGTTCCTGCAATAGAACACTTCGCTCTTACTGACAACCCCACAGTGCTCTTATTGTGATGCTCCCACAAGAAGGCTAGCCTATCAATCTGCCTCACCTTGTTTGTTGATTCAAGGCGCCTGGTACTTGGAATTGGTTCTGTGGCTGTGTTTGCTATAACATGTTATTGTATATCACAAATAGGAATAATAGATAGACAAACATGGAGGTTTCCTAAGATTATTTTGGGACATTCTTGATTGCTGCATGGGGATAGGGGTTGGTGTGTGTGGTGGAGGGAGGGTGTTTGCTGCCTGCGGGGGAGGGGGGCTGGATGGCATGTCCTGGGCTGCTGGAAAAAATAAAAAGGCAATGAATAATGGAGGAAATTTGATTTTAAAAGCAAAAAGCCAGGATGAAGGGATTTAGAAACATTCAAGTTGGATTGGGTCAAAGAAGTGAGTTGGAATTGAGCGATGAAACTTTATTAAAATTGGTATTAGGAGCGAGAGTGGGGGGGGGGGGGGGGCACGACGAGAAAAAAGCAACTGACGGGGGACGGCTTTTGTAATAAGAGTCAAACCTATTGGTCAGTGAGGAATTTTATGCTTTGTATGTGAAAATATGTGTGCTTCATCTGGACCGTGTAGCCACCCGCGGCGGAGACAAAGGTGGTATGCTTATGAAATAGTTTGGTTGTTTGTGTAGAGGTAAATAATTAGGAAACCACTGACGCGACCCAGGCGTGAGAAGTTTATGCGCGATCGCCGTATGAAATTTCACACAATGGGTTCTTTGAACACGGACATCTCTCCCAAAGCTTCAATTGATTCTTCTTCAAAGTTACATTGTAATGGTCCTTGGGTAGAGGGCCATGGGGGTGTTGAAAATGCTTGCAAAGGCTTCACTCTTTAAAAAAGTTGGTGCAAAGTGCTGACACATGATCATGATGATGGTATAACAGCGTACCTCGTTTTTTGTTTTTGTTTTGTTGATCCAAGTCCCCACTTGGGCTTGAGAGCATCGTCATGGAATTTCACAAATAGTATTGAAATGCATCTTCCCACAAGCTTCAATGATTTTCTTTGACGTAGTAACATGCGTGGCGGGGAGGTGGCGGGATTGCATATGTAGACCAAAGGTGAAAAGCAAGACATATCAAACCCCCTACACTCCAAACCAAAAAAAAAATTTTTTTGTGTGCGTTTTGTTTTTGTTGTATGGGTTCTAGCGTGTGCCTTGTTGAGATATTTCAATATACTTTGAGAAATTGGAGGAATTCATGGAATCATGGGGGTGGGAACGATGCATAGGCCCCCATTAGGCCGCCCATAGACCCTACACATTAACAAGCTGCATTTATTACTGTGATAACAGAAAGAAAGACAATAAATGGTATTCACTTGGAAATTAATTAGGTATTCTTCAATATTTTGTGAACGATTTTGAACAAACCAAAAGTCCCTTTACGTTACAGCTTACATTTGTAGATTGAGTCACAGCGCTGTTGGCGAACTTGGTCAGAATTCCTTTGAAGATGTCTGCTGTCCGTCAACAATAGAAGAAAGGGGAAAAAAATGCCTCATCTGAACTGTGCCTGACATGAACAAGGAATGAATAGAATGCAACCATTGCATTGAGTCATGTGAGTGATAATAGCTATCGAAAAGGGAATGTTAGTTTGGAGCCAATGGGGAGAGGGGACCCTATCAGCTCATGAAGTATGTGCACTCCAGGAATAGCTGGTAAACGTGGGTGACCATGTAAAAGGTTGAGTCGGGCATTTGTTGAATGCCCCCAACAGGTTATCTCTCTTTTGAATCGGTGCAATCGAAAAAAACACACACTATCTGTTTTATTTTCGGGGAAATCAAACAAAACAAAAAAACACTTGGCTGTTTACGAGGGAGAGTGTCAGTTAGTAGAGTGAGGGGCTTCTACCTATAGACAGGATAAGGGGGTTATGGTATATCCATGAAACTAAATGCCTGTTGTAGAAGGCAACTGAGGAGGACAACACCGTTAACCACCCCACCTTAGAGGCAGGGGAGCGGTGCTTCTTGAAAGAAAGGGGTCAATACCGCAATTGACTATGAAATTGAATAAAATGCCAAGATTTACAGTAAATATAGTGCAATTTTGGGCCCCTTACGGGGGTACAAACCCTGTTTAAAGGGTCCAAACTGCCAAGAAAGGGGTCATGGACCCGCAGAACCCTTAAACGCTATCCCTGCTTAGAGGTGTATGAACGGTGCCGGCCGGGTCCAGTGGTATTTGGAAGGATATAGTAAGTGTTGTTAAACTCAATTGCCTGCCTTCTCCTCATCTTCTTGAAGCAGTTTCTGCTATATTCAATCGTCCCAGGGTCGTGGTTCCCAGCAGATGTGCTCTTTACATCAATAACATCTGTTAACCTGCTGTTGTGATCCAAAGATGATGAGGGCCTCTCCTTATTTCCTGTGCCACTCAAACCTGGTCATCTTAGCCTGCCTGGGTCGGACAGGTCTGTACCAGAGCCAATCATTATTCATGAACGCTATTGAATTTATTGAATGAACTCTATTTGTTTCAAGGGTTTCGTTCAGTTCAATTGGGCATCAATGTTGTTCTTGCTCCTGAACAGAGTTCAGGAAGAGGGACCAGCGATCACTTTGTCGTATATGTGTGTGTGTGCAAAAGTCACTAATTTTAAGTTGGATTTCCAGCATAAAATATGCTAATTGAGTTGTCTAATTTGCATAATTTATGCGAAATTTCAAAGTTCGTTCAATTCTCAGATTTTCCCAAAACTTGGTGAATATGGTCTACCTTCAGTCACAAAACTTTTTTCTGGGTCAAGGAGGTCATTTGATGTGTCTAATTTGCATAATTCATGCAAAATCTTAAGTTGGTTGGATTTTTTTGAAACTTGGTGGGTAAGGTTGACTCTTAGTTCTGAATTTTTTTTATCATGGATTCAGGGTCGTGAGGTCATTAATTGTCTAATTGCCATAATTTATGCGTATTTTAAAGTTTGCCGGGTTCTCATGAAACACTTGTATGGCTTACCTTTACTTTCCAACATTTTAAACTAGACCGGAGGTCACTGGACGTCATTCAGTGTGTCTATTTTGCATAGTGTATTCCAAATTCCAAAGTTTGTTAGAATTTTATGAAGATTGATGGGAATGGTCTCCCTGTGTCCGAATTTTTTTTAACATTGACTTGAGTAATAGGGGTTATTCACTGTGTATAATTTGCTTCATACATGCAAATGTTCAAGTTTGTTGGATTCCATGAAATGTAGGCAATTTCAGTCATTCCACAGAACTAATCCTTGGTAGACATGGTCAATAACAGTCCATATGAATTTGAAATTGGTCGCTGATTAGGAAGCAGTTTCTGTTAAATTTATGCTAATACAAAAAGCTGAAAGCAACACATGGCATGCTTTGTGTACATAATTGTTTGCATGGTGACTAAATAGAAGAAACCACTGATCGTTCCTCATCTCGGATAAATTTGAGTATCACTCAAATGTGGGTGCACTCTTTTTGACCAGAGCTTCAGTGTATATTCTAAATTTCATGCGTCATGGATGGGCTGAGCTGATTGACATACATTGTGAAGTATAGATGTATATGGTGAGATTTTGTGGGTCATTCGACCTTGGTGTAAACCTCTGGTGATCGCATAAACACCTGTTTATGCGACTATTATTTGACCTTTTTGATAGCTTGTTGTATACTCCTCTAATACAGTACTCAGATAAAAGGAGACACTGATTAGCCCTGATTACATCGCCATGACGTTAGTATCCAGAGACAGGATTCTAGGCGCGTAAAAGGCCTTTCGATTCGGGGGATGGGGGGAGGTGCAGATGAGTTATTCCCGTGATTTGGCTTCCTTCCGGCGTTGGGTTCTCCTCTGCTGACTGGCCAAAGTGATGCCCTACTCTCCACTGGCTCCGCCACTGGATATTCATTCAGGGTGTCTCGCTACTGTCCCCGACACTGACAGCAGCTCGAGGCATCAGCTCAATGATTGACTCACAGCACATTTTCGTTTTCACCTGTAACTTTTCACCTGAAAGTGGGCGTCGCCACTTCTCTGGAGCCATCTTTCAAAATTTCGAATATTTTGATGTTCGCAGGTTTGGGCAAAACCTGGTTGCTGCGTTATGTGGCAGTCCTGAGAGCAAAAATCTATTAACACAGCACTGTACAGGTGTAGCCTCTCTGATTAAACCATGTATCTTACATACATGGTGAAAGTAAGGTGGGTGGGTAGAGTTACTACTTTGTTCATTATTTCAACATTTATTGTTATCTGTTTAAACGTAATGTTCATACTCTTTTCCACCTGGGAGTGACCTACTGTGTGAGCCACAAGGGTTTCTAATCACTTCTTTCACTTAATGACTTTTCCTTGAACTGTTTATATATCACTGTTGTACAGTATATTTATTATTGCTGTTCATATTGTTTGACTTCGAGTGAAGGAACAATCAATGAAATGAAAAATTTGGTCCGGATCTCTTGTTGGTTGTGGATTACATGTACTCCCAAGAAGGTGAGAAACATCAAAAGTCAAAATTGTGTAATTTACACGATTCTTGTTGTCCATACAACCCAGGAAATATTGCCAAACCCCCCTAGCACCCAGTTACAAACTGTATGGAAATGATGCACAAAAAACACATTTTTGATGTACCATTTAATACTATCCGCAATGTGACTGTCCTCAGGAGGGAATGTAATTCACGCGTCATGCACCTAAATTGACTTGGTGGCAACGAACCCGGTGAAAAGTGACAGTACCCGTCATCGATCATTGATAATGACTGAGCATGATGCACATTGCCGGGGGTCTGTTGGTGGGGCTTACAAATGGCAACTGCATAATCAGGAAGCCAACTCCCAACTCCCACCACTGAATGTTCTATGATACCTCCCTGATTTCCTTTCCATGGTAATACTTGCTGAGGATCGGACCTATTCAAGGCCAGCAAAAGATGCAGACCGGAGTCCTGCAACCTCAGTGTCTGCAGCGAATCCAGTTTCTGAAACAGCAAATGGCTATGCATGTCTTCGTTGGCATTACTGCATCAACTAGCCAATTGTTCGAGTTGTTTTCCGTTCTGTAGAATTTTAGAATTTTGACAAGTTGAAATAATAGTTGCTTGGAACGAAACAACCTTTGTTGCATGGTCCTTACTTAACAGGCTGTGCCTGGCTATAGTCTGTCCTTAAACTACCAATTCTAAAGATATCCTGGAAACTGGAGTAACCCCAGTTGGAAAAAAAGTGCAGATGTTCAGTAACACGTGAGATGCACTTGACTGTCTCCATGGCATGTGTCATGTTTGTGCTTCGGCTGTCACTGAGGACCTTGTGAGGACAAGGAACACTTACTTTCAGCTGTTAGTGAAGCATGCCATTCCCATATTCCATCCAAGCCCTGGGCAGGATGCAGCACCTGAGCGGGTGCGGGACTGTTCTAGACCTCGCAGATGGGAGTTCGTGTTACTAGATCAATATTAGGCAGTCTGCCGAACAGGCTTGGAGCTCGCTACCTGTACGACTCAGGAAATGTGACTTTGATTCAGTATACCATGCCATTCGTAAGATCCAGATTGTCCCTGTTTCCTGTGCCATGATGCTCCTGGAGTTAGTTTTGTAGCTATACATGTAGATGATGTCTGGGTGAATCTACTCCTTCCTGTAGGGCAATTGGAGATGTGAATTTAGACAAACGGTGATTTCTTTATTTTTCAAAAAGGTTTCTGGATCCGGTTGAGGAGTATTTTCATACTTAAATTACTATTCCTGGAGTTTATATAGACCATGGAAAGTTAGAAAGGTAATTGTCTCTTCCCGTTTAAAAGCTGTTATTATCAGGTTCATCGAATGTGAATGTTTGTGGTGTCTCAATGGCAGTAAATAGGACAGGGAAACATTGTCACATGAAGTATAAGTAATTGATCATTGCATAGCAGAGGAAGGAATAGTGGGATCAGTGACACTTTGAAAGCAAACATTCAGTTCGAATTCCAGCATGTCACCTTCATTTTTCTTCCTTAATAGTTGACAAATTAAGGAGTTAGTCGATGGGGGAGGAATTGGTTTTCTCCGCTTCATGCAACTGCTATATGTGGAGGATTTGTGCATGGGTTTCTGTGGTTCGTTTGGGAATTTGCAATTAGTCTCGTCGGTTTGGCTTGGAGGCAGTCAGATTGGACATGAATCTTCCACTGCTCCAGGTTCCAAGAAAGTGGTTGATCCTAGAGTTTCACGATCGTTGTTTTCTTTCAGAGGACGCAAAATGGCAGTCCCAAGAGCAGGTTGGGAATGGTAACAACCCCTGCCCTCATATCAGGTGAGCACTAGTCGAGAAGAGAAGCAAATTAGCAGCGCCGTGCTCTCAATGTCCAATACGCCCAGAATTTCCCCTTGAGGTGTGATTCCTACTTTCCTCCTTAAACCCGTAAGAATCGAAATCTCAAATGCATGTTCTATTTTTCATTACATTATTTTAGTCAAAGTAATGCCAATTGGTTCGATCCCCCACTGAAAATATTCATGAGATGTGAGTAAATGGGGATACTTATCAGTACAAGGGTGTGGTACGGTTTGGGCATTGTGATGTTGCATTTCAAATCTGTAGGAGTGTACCCCAGTTCGAAAATACCCTCGATAAAGCTGTTATCGTCATGTAGTTCAGTATCATTATCCAGTTTTATACCGGTGCTGTCCCCTGAAGAATTTGAGGGTTGGGCAGAATTCACCTTACTTTGACAGCACTTGTTGCCATCTCGTAAGGATTTTTGGATACATTGACTGGATGCCTTTCCTAACATCAACCTGTTTTACAGACCAGGAATTGTATACTTTATCGTGGTACCACACTGGAGAGTCCGCCGACCAAGGCTAAGACCTCATCCACCCTCCAAGTTGTTGCAATCAGTTTCCTTCTTCCCTACGTGGAATGCCTTACGTCTACGGCTAGGAGCCCCCCTACCCCAAGTGGACGTATAAACCTCCCAGGGGGGCAAACGGGTGCTAAGGCCTGCCAAGGGCTACCCGGGAACTATTCAAGGCACAGGAGTCACTCCTGTGAGGTAACATGTACCCAATACCTAACTGTTTAGTTGTCCATAGGAATAATTCTCCGTTTCCTGAGAGGGCAGGTTAAATGCCCTATGAGCTGCAGCCAGTAGACATAACTTGGACATGCTTGACTTGGATTGGGCACATTGTAGCTTTTGCTGATACTGTAGGTGACAGTACGTTACAGAACCCTACGGTAGCATATTCAGGACGACAAACCATTCAGTCTCCTTTTTGGCCACTCTAAACCCCTTAAATCGCTTTGTTAAGGTGCCTTGCACTCTCAGTCCACTGTGTCTTCCGCCATCAAACCTCCGAGTCTGACAGGCCGATGATCCCAGGGGAGGTATGTCCACATTAATTAATTTGATCAGATCCACGTATTCTGGACATAAGTTCAGAGTCGTCCTAAGAACCCTATCTTTTTGATCGTGCATGGACCCCACCTTGGGTTCCCTCGGCAGACTTTTCCATCCCGTCCTGGGTTTCGAAATTTGGATTCGCCTATGCACCAGAGACTAGGCCCCGTTGACTGCAAACTTCAGCCATGTTTTTCGACTTGTGAATTCACTCGATTTTTCATGCCCCCCTTTTGATCTCAAGTGCGATTGCACATGAGGTCGCCTACTGAATGCTTGAGTGCTAGATCTCCACTAGTGGGGTCGGACGGGGTGGGATCCCCTCAAACAATATGATAGGATATACTATGTTTTTTCCAGCCACCAATGTGTAGTATGTATGAAACCTTTGTTTTTGTATCAGTGTCATGATCAAAACATATTCCTATATTTGGGATCAAATCGGTCTTTCTAATTTCCGCTTGATCGATTCCCTCAACGAAGTAGAGAAACTTATGCAGTCCCTGCAGCCTGTTGTGTGTATTTGATGCCAGTTATCTAAACATGATAACTTGTACAGGTCTGAGGTGTTGAAGCTCATACTTGATGTGTTTCCCCTACTGATACCAATTCCCTGAGTAGGTCAGAGCTAGTCAAGGTCATCTGGGGTCCCCTCAGAGGTTCAAAGTCTGAAATCTTAGTAACACAATAAGTCCAAATGGTTGGTCTGATTGAAATGAAATTCTGTGTCTAGCTTTTCTCAAATCGGGAGTCCTATCGGGGATCCTATTGGTTTTGCGCAGGATGCAGGGTCAGTTTGGGGGAATAGGAAATTTGTGACTCTGATATTTGAACACTTCAACTGTGAACATGATACCTAATCAGGTCTGGGTGATGTAGTCTACTTTACTGTTGTATGTTCCCTAAAATAATTCTTAAACCTACGTTTTGGGATCTGTTCTAGGTCATTTGAGGTCACCCAGTTTAAGTCTGAAAATCCTTGTAACATGATATGTCCAGATTGCTTGGTCAAACCAAGTTGAAATTCTATCTACGTGTAGCTTTCCCATGAGTAGTACAAGAATCTCATTATATCTCTATTCATCTGCATCACTGTTGAGTGTTCCGGGAGATATGGTTTTGGGGCTGTGACTGCCGCCGCTGTCGGCAACTAAAACAGATATTAGCACAATGACTCTTTAACAATGTATCCGATTGGTCTGAAACTTGATGTTATTCCTCCTGGTAGAGAAGAAATGACAGGCCCCCTCCAGGATTAATCCTTCAGTCCTGGGGGTACAAGCATATTTACAGGACCAATGGGACCGGTTGGCTCAATCTGTATGTACCAAGGCTACTGAGAATGATTTTGTGACATTACAGTTGGATATGTTGATATGTTGGTTAAGGAGACTTAGCTTGGCTCACCTGTATTGTACCAGGCTATGAGAATGATTTGGTGAAATTCACAGTTAAATATGTTGATTTTTGTTGGCTCCATAGACTTTGCTTGATGTAACGATGCATCAGAGTTCTTTGATCATATGGCAACACTCTCTTGTGAGCACCATCACAACAATAGGACTCCCAATGAGAATGGCTCTGACAATATAAAAGTTAATATATAGTGGACTTGTTTGGATCCTGGAGTGATTTGTTATTGGTCTAAAAAGCCATTTGTTGAGACTATCGGCTTTGCGGTCACTCTGTGTGCCAGAATAAACTGGGGTCATGAATCTCCTTTCCCTGTGTCCCACCCATGTGTATAGATAGTTTGGACTCAGACACGCTCCTATGTGACATAGAACAGTTTTCCCACCTTGAAAGACAACCTGGTTGACATGTGCATGCTAGAGCTATGCATCGTTTTGAGAATGAGGAAATTTCCCTTTTGATGGTTCTCGTCTTGAATCTGTCAGAATCACTATCAGAGCAGGGGTGGCGCCAGCGGGGGGGGGCAGGGGGGCCATGCCCCCTCCCGTAGGGAAGGGCCTTGCCCCCGCGGAGGAATTTTTCCCATCTAGTCGGGAGCCCGAGTGGTACGCTGAAATGTACCACCCGCTGCCCCGACAGTATATATTCAAACTTCTTGATAGTGAAAATTCTACATTGAAGCTGAAAATTTCGGCGCGCTTCGCGCGCCTATTATCTTTTATAGTATTACCTAGTTCCTCGCTGAGTTTATGGGTCAGCGTAATATCTTCCCTACAGCTAGACCACTTCGTGGGAATAAGAGATAGGATTACACAGCCTTAGGATATCTTCAAAAATGTCCCTGCAAGAATTAAGGTTACAATTCTTTTGGGAAGGATGCTCGTTTTGCAGTCTCCCACTGTTTTGCCTCTGGGTAGAGTGGTGTGTTCGACTGCAGGCCCAGGTATTTCCTGTGCAGTTATCGGGAATACCTGGCCCTATGCTACTGATAAGGGTGCCTGATTGAGTGGGAAGCTATGCAAGTAAACATTGCCCCTACACCAATGGTATTCATTTTTTCCGTTTTTTTTCTCACGAAAAATGTTCAAAAAATGGAAAATCAAAAATGCAGGTTTTGGACCTAGGGGGTAGGATGAGCCCTGTCGGGAAAACTTCAACCTGGACCCCCCCGTCGGGGAGCTCGGACCCCCCGTCGGGGAAATCCTGCGCACAACGGATCAGAGGATTTGGATGCACCGAGTGTCTCAAGGTCTCCATGCTGGATTGTCTAGAGAACACCCACTTTGCTGACCGGCTGTTGTTCTTCTGTGTGATATTTTGTACTACAGCATGCACCGTTTTGAAAAATATGGAAAAAAAAAAAAATCAGTTACTAGAAACGTGATTCCAGTGGGGCGTAAATTTTGACTCAAAATGATCCAAAAACTCTAGAAATATTTGCCAAATTACTCTTGGTCGACCTACTTGAACCTACCAATTTGAGGAAATGAGAAATACAATAAAATGAACGATTGTAGTTGCAGGGACAAACTTCTGTGGTATATATATTAAAAAAAATATTGGATTTCAAGTGTAGTTCACATTAGGAGCATTTGCTTGGACTCTCCTGAAGTAATGAAACACTTAAAGAAATATTTGTAACAAGAATGATCCTAAGTTTGGGGAAACACGGGTAATTTGTTGTACTTTAGATATTGTCCATACAGCTTTAGTTCAATGCCCATATAAGGACTTGAATTGTCATGAACTGTGCCTGAAACACCGACAGAATAAAATATCCATTACGACTATACCAAAAAAATACCGGGTCGGGCCTCATTGATTGGCTGCAATGTTAAAAAACCTGTAATTCGAATGACATGAAAAATTCATTTCACAAACTAAACAGTATGTCCTACTGGATTTGCTTACAGGTCCTTCTGGGATTTTGAGCCATCCTTGGGTGACGATTTTTGTAAAGGGAGAGAAAGAGTCCCTAAGAACAAGTGATGTACCGACCTTGTGGCTTGGCCAAAACCACAGGATCTTTATCTGTGTTCTGTTGTGTGAAGTGAGTTTTCTATCTTCAATGCAGTCACTTGTCATGCATCTAAGACATAGACACAAAATTCTTTGCCTTGCTTGCCATTCGGAAGATTTTTTTTCGTCATCTATAGGCAGGTATCATCACACAACATGTGACGAAAAATGGACGATTTCGTTCCCATAACCTTATGCCAAGAAGCGTCCTGCGATATATCGAAATTAACATTGTATTGATTGTTATAATGACAATGAAGATACCATAAACTATATAGCATTAGGATGACTCTTCCTTGGATGTCATGGAAACGTCGTCATCACATTTCCCAAGCTACCAGACTTTAATGCTCATTTTTAGACGCCCCGAAACTGGCACAGCACCAGTATAGCCCGGCTTGAGAAACGTTGCAGGATCGTCATGTGGTTTGGTGAATGTGGTGAAGTCTGCACTTTTGTTGTTTGAATATTGAAACATTCAACTTATGTGCGAGGGGGATGACATTCTACTGGTAGCCTGATGAATGTTCAGCCACATGACTGATACAATGATGTTTTAAATTTCATGCATGTGACAAGCGTTCACAACTCATTAAGCCACCCCAGAATTGTAGAGCATTTGAAAAAGTTCACCTACAAGAAAAAGTCATCTTTATACTACTTTATATCAACTCCCTGACCCTGGCTTCCATCAAATGGTGAGGCCAAAACATGGGGGGGGGGGGGCAGGGGGAGAGAAGAAGGGGGGGATGAAAACACAAGTGTTTGCTAAAACCGGGAGAATGGCGCCCTCTACTACATTGCGCAAGAGTCCCGCAAGCAAGGCATTCTAGAACCCTCTATGATGTTATGATGAGGGGTGTTTGAGTCCTGCCACCCCCCCTCCCTCATCCCCCCCCCCCAACCACCCTGCCACCTAGTGCTTGGCCATGGTATAAACCTTGGCGCCTAAACGGCTTATAGAGTATTTCATGAACAGACCCTCTCTTCTCTCTGGGTATGAGTCACAAGTCATATCTAGACTCAAACTGGCATCTTGATATCCCTGTTGCAAGGTTCTGGTTGGGTTGTTTATTATGGCAGAAGGCAGTCAGCTTAACGCAAACCTAATGAGTCACTAAAGTTTACTTAGCCTATTCCAATAATCGGCCGTCACCCCTGATATTCTGTTTAAATATACTGCATTACTTGATATGTAGTGGTTACGTGGGACTTGATGAAACATCTGGATCAATGCGGACCTATACAGTAACTGATATAAAAACAATCCAGGTCTGTGTTAACCAGCTATGCTAGTTGAGATGTGTGATCACGCCAAAGTCAGTCATCTATCTGTCTTGATGTTTTCCGTCCCTCTATAAGCTTTCGGGCTCTCAAATGTTTGTTCCTCAACGATGTTGTTCAATTGAACACACTGGTGAATTGACCCTGAAAATTAAAATGCTTCTCTAGTTAGGTGGCTTTCCGATAAATGGTCAGTGGTGAAATGGCCGTGTGGCTCGCAGAGTCGATGCGAACCAGGTAATGCAAAGGGGTGTTACATGCATTATTTGTTACCACCAGTCTTCTAGTTATGCCTCCCACAACATCGCAGGAGAAACCTAAGTATGTTCGTTCTTTGATTCCTTGACATGTCAGAGGAATGTATGCAGTAATGACAGTGATGTGTGTATGTATGTATGTGCAGGTATGTATGTATGTATGTATGTATGCGGGGTTTGCGTCTTGCGCGTTGCGCGTCATAGACCCCTTTTGCTTCTGCCTTCGAACGCGTGAGGAAAAAATATTGTATTCAAGTAAAGCAGTCCCAAAAATAATCCTGGAAGCGAAGATTCAAAAGCTGAAAAAGGAAAAATATAATAAGAAACCTTGGTTCAAGTCACAATCTTTCATAAGATGTAAAAAGGTTAAAAAGCAAATAAAATTCACTAACTCACTAAACAAAACTACCAAAATAACAAGATTATGCTTTCGAATCAATACAATTCACGAACGAGACCCGCCCGCTAAAAGAACACCAAAACAGCTTCATGTAGTACGGCCACGCTAGCGGAGAGCATGTGGTCCTGACCGGCAGTCTTCCATCGCCTGTAGCTGGCGCTGGCCTGCTGAAGGTGCATATCACACAACCGCATGCAGTGGTATTTGAACTGTGGCTGTCACTGCTGTGCTATTCAATACACCGGGCTCGGTCAAAAATTGTTGACATCGATCATAGCACACGAGTATGATGCTTTGCAATGGCTGGTATTCAGCGCAGGGCCATGGGGAATCTGTCACTGCATTACGCACACATCGTAGTTATTAACGTTGTTAGTTCGCACAAAATGGTACACAGTAGAGTTATCTTATAAGAAGTTGTCCTGGTAGCAAATCACTGAAAATAACGTTGAATGAAAAAACAACTGATCTGTTCCAAAAAAATACATTGATCATCAAACAGACAGGTACAGGGTATTGTCAATGCTTTTCACCAAAGTTTGAAGCACATATTTTGCGATCTGTCTCCAGACTGTGGATTAAGTTTTGAGGCTTAGACTGTGGTCCCTGTATGAAGTATAGTAAATTCCAACTTAGCTTAGGCGAGGTTAGCCTGTGTTATACAGAAAATGAGGGGCCCCCTGTTTTGAATTTTTATGAAACACAGTAATGCCCCAAGAGAGAGAAATATAAAAGAAAATTCCCGATACAAAAGGGGCTTTCGGTGGGCTGGAAGACTTTCCGGTGAAATGAAGCAGGATGTGAACGACCCCAGTTTCATTACACTGTCTAAGCTATACTGTAAATATCCTGTTAATATGCAACACTGCCTTAAAAACTCAAGTATAAGGGGCTGATTGGGAATAGCCACAATGCCCTACCATGCATCAGTAATATGTGTTAATAAACATAAACCATCATGCGTTATTCATTCCGCTAAGCGCCCATGGGCGCGATTGCCAAGTTTTAGGATGGGCGCTCGTACGAGGTATTACTTTACACCTGTTTTTTATTCGTTTTGGATGTTTTTTGCAGGGCTAACACTGTACGGGAAAACAAATTCAAAATATCGCACAGGATGGAGCAAACAATGTCGTTGCTATGTACCCACACAGGTGCATCTGCCAACCCATCCCAACCCGCCTTTCCCAAAGAATAAAACTCACAAAAATTAAAGATGGCATTTCTATTTTGTTTTCTCACCGGAAGCCCAAACATTGCATGAAAAAATAGGAAGACAGAAATTGGATACGAATTGACTTGAAACCAAAGCTGACTATGACAAGGCCTATTGATGGGAGTTATCTAGGCAAGTGCCAAAATCAGAATCGGGTAAAATCCGATATTGGCCAACGCCATTTGAAGACTAGAATAATCCTGGTCAGGGAGTTAATTGAATAATACTCTGAGATTTCTAGCATAGCCTCCACACTTTGTTCCGTTTTTGTGCCATCCCAGGGCCTAACACTTGACTAGATCGCGACAAGATCGGGGTAGGTAGCGACTGCATTTGCAAAAAAGTTGGGTGGGCGCTTACGGGAGATTGGGCGCTTAGCAGAATGAAATACGGTATACATTCTGGCCTCGAAATAATTTGAAATCTCTCTCCTCGCACCAAACACTGTGTGAATGAAAGTTATGAAATAAAAGGAAATGATGATTACAGAGTACAAAATGGCTTACACTTTTGTGGTGGGGATGTGGGGATAGTATAGTAGTTTCGGTACTGCTACACTACACTTTATTTGATGGGCAGTTCCCATAAGCAATTGTTGTAAAAAAGAAAATCATTGACATGCTATTTACTGATTCACCAGTGGCACATGAATATGTAAACATCTCGGCCAATGCAGTGCAAAGCATGTGAAGGCCTAAAAGCAATGAAATTACATATTATACTCAGAATAGGCAAAAAATGGCTGGACCCTTTTAAATTGCTCCTGGACCCCTTAAAAAATTTTTGATGAGGAGTAAAGGGTCACCCTTCAATTTGGACCCTTTAGTTTGTTAAGCAACGAACCCCTGTGTGTATGTAGTATGTATGTGTGTGTTGGATTGTAAAACACGATAACTCGCCCACACCTGGATGGATGAAGCTCATACATGGTTATTGTGTGTTCCCAGATTGAGTACATGAACCCTATTGGTTGGGGGTCAGGTCAGAGGTATATGAGGTCCCAGTGGGTCAAAGTTTGAAAACCTTGTGAAACGATAAGTCCAGACTGGTGTCTGATTCAGGCTGAAATTTGGTGTGTCGATTTTTATGGGGGCACAGGAACCCCTATCGTTTTTGGTATAGGGGTCGGGGGTGAATTTGGTCGAAAATAGAAAAAATTTGTGAAAAGTCGATAACTTGGCCAATTTTGCTTGTAAACTGATAAATCACCACTGGAGGAGAAGGCTCATACTTGGTATGTTTTTTGGTTCCCCAGGTGAAGTCCATGACGCCTGATGTTTTGGGGTTCAGGTCAGATGTATAGAGGTCGCCATAGGTCAAAGTCTGAAATCTTGGAAATTGGGAAAGGTTTAGCTTTCTATCAAGAGATAGGACCATATTGGTGGTTGGGATATAAACAGGGAAATTTGTAGTTGTATGTTGCCCATAATGAGCTGGTGCTGCAATCTCCCATTTGTCTCCGTCTAGCTATAGGTTGTTCAGAAAGACGTCAAGGAATCACTAAGCCTTTTGGCTGTCTGGTTCCTCTCAAAACAACTTCTTGTGTCTGAAACATGCATCCCTATTGGTAGTTTCCCTCACTTTCAGCCTCTAGCGGGATTTTTAGACTTCAATACTTTAGTCTGTTGTGTATGGGGGGGTTTTGACTTACATCGGGGGGGGGCAATTATGGGCTCACCTGTTTTGTGTTCATTTCGTTATCGGAAAAAAAAAAAAAACACTATGATTGGTTGCCTAAATCTGTACACATACGCCAGTTTGTATATACGTGGCTACTGAGTCCAAAGGCAGTCGCAGCCTGCTGATTTATGCAACCAGAGCTCGACGCGACGAGAAGGAGGAAAGAGTTACCGACTGGTCGCAACCCGCTGGCCGACACCAATCGCAGCGATTGAAACAATGCAGGTTGACTGGGGCTTCAGATAGAACACATTCTCACCTGCACGGCGTTGTCTTATGGCAGGCAGCTATTACCACAACTGGTACTTTTCAAACCCTGTCCTATCGCCGATGCAATTGGAATATGAAGCGCCCCTCATTTTTGTCCTCTTCTCAAGTCCCCTGGGTTTAAGCACTTTTTCTGCGGCATCATAACCTGGCCAGTTCATGGTAGATCAGCACTGAATCCAGAATCCAGTCCCCCGGGCAGTTTCTCATTTCGCATCTACAAGGATATCTCCCGGCATCCTGTAGTTTCGTAGTTGACACTGAGCTAGGTGCGATTAGCAGATGGCTGGCCATCTGCAGCGCCCAGATTCTCCTCTCAGTCACATGGCCGGGCAAGTATGCTGCTTGCCTTGGACGTGGGAATAAACTTGTAGATGTCGGCTGTGGTGCTCTCAGAATATCTCTGACTGACACTGACCCACAGCGCCATTCTGCTAATAAGCGAGTTGACAGTTTGCAAGTGTAATGATATGTAATGTTGATGGAGGCCGATCTTTTGATAACTGGGGAGTCTGAGGTGCAAGTGAACGACCCTGACAACACTTCTCTGATGAAAATCATACTGTGCCATCACACATTCATCACAAATCTCCCCATACTAATATTTTCGATGAATTTGCCAGCTAGGAAACAAATTAAATGACGCAATAGTCCAGAAATGGTTTTTGAAATCCATGACCATGTCATTATCACACATTTTCAGAGATCTCCTCCTCATTTGTGCCTTTTTCATTTGATCCCCCCATCTCACCACACTACAGTTATGAAGCTTGGAATGGATTGTGTCGTTTTTGAAGAGTGGTGGCAGTTAAAACTGTTGACGTGCATCACGTGTTCGTAGCTGTCTCAATGCTAGATACCTGTTTCATGTTAATTATCTTGATGTACCAATAAACCCTGTCTGACCAATTGATCGGCCTTTTTGGCAAGAGATAATATGTAACCTTTTTCAGTACTACTGCTCCATTACAGTCAGAGCTTGTTTGGTTTGTTATGTCCCTTCATTGTTTTGCAGTTTTGCCGGATATGGGACCAAAGGCTAGGATCATTTTGACAAGGTTAACGAGTCACGGCTTGTTGGCCCTATCGGCCCCTTCTTTCATCGTTTGCAACTGTACATCACTGTCTAACTAGGAATGTGCAGGCGGTAAACTGACATTTATTGCACGGACTGCACTCACCCTTACCACTAAACCATGAATTTGGAATTGTGACGGTGGCCACCTCCGGGCCATACCATTATTGCCAGATCTAGCTACTAGTAGGTGGCATACTGCACAGGTTATTGGTGAAGTCGGCAATCGCTTATAAATTGCCATCACAGGGGGTTTGGGGCATGGCGATATCCCCTCATAAATTCCTTTGTGGACCTCTTCAGAGAAAGCACATGTATACATGTCTACTACCCACAATTGGATCTCTCCTCCCGCTCTTCAGGCCAACTTTGTCCCCACCAGAAACACATCCAAGATTTTACTACGCTCAAATATGTACCAGTTTTGGTCAATCAGAATGGCATTTACTAGTTATTGGCATTAACGCCTGTAAATTTACGGCAGCAACCGGATACGGCAACGACGGCAAACACAGTCCCCCAAAACCAAAATACTCTCTAACATTTGCAGTGTTGGTATGGTATATGAAGCTCTTGCTGGTGCATCAGTGCTCATGTTTTTATACTATTTTATGAAATGTGTATCATACAACAAAGGACTTACACATTCCTATTGTGTCCATCCAAGATTCTACCAAGCTCATTTGGGTACACAACACAGCCTTTATCGTCCCATGCTGGCCGCATTGTTGCCACTTTGTGCTATCTCATCATGAAAACTGGAAGAGAAGACCCTTTCCTGGAAAAGGGGACGATTTGTTCTTGTAGCAATGGGGGCAATATACATTCTAATTTCAAATGTGTGAATTTGCCACTGTTCCAAAATGGGTAGAGACTAGATCGCCACCTCTGTGATAGGAAGTTCTGCCAGCCTCAGTAGTAACTGGAACCTAATTACAGGTGTGGAGTGGCCACTCTTGATACCCTTTTCACTTGGTTATTGTTTACATGGCCCACCATTGTTGGATTATTGCCAGGTTTAACGCCCGCATGAGACTGAAGCAAAAGGCCAAATTAAGAATAGTTACTAATAGTTTTGGTGAATAAATAGTATATATATAGCTTAGCCTCTTGAAGACATCAATTGACGCCTAAACAACATCCATCCAGAACCACAACCGAAATTAACGCGTGCAACACCACTTGTCCCGAACATATTTCATTTTATCTCATCGGTCCCGAAGGCCGTATGAATCTTGTAGTCCACTTTGCAACTTCCACCTATTTACTGTTGCTGTTGGCCATAGCAACGGTTGCTAATGTACCCATAGTGGGGTTTTTGTACTATTCCAAGGTGTACCCATTGGTGGGGTACCCATGGGTGTGCCGGGTGATCCGCAATGAGGTGACTCCGCGAAAGTGTCCGTTTGTGTGTGTTTGTGTGTGTTGTGGTGGTCCGTCGGGGCTAGATTTTTTCGATGGTTTTTTTTCGCAAATATCTCCATTTTGGAGTGGCTGAACAAAGTGAAATTTTCGCACACGCTTTGGATAGTCCGAAACACATCGTTCTCTCAAACTAGACAGAAACTACAAATTGGGGATTACAGAGGCAAAAGACAATTTTGGGGCAAATTTCTCATTTTTAATTTTTCACTATTTCTCAAGATTTCCCTTATTCCAATGGCTGAATGAATACAAACTTTGTAGCCATCGAAAAAAGCCCAATAACAACTTTTCCCATGCATCAGCCCAAATTACCAAAATGACAATTTAAGGGAGGGGGGGGAATAGATTTTTGGCCAAATTTGAGTATTTCTGAAAATCTGCTCAGCTTTTTTGTTATTTAGAGATTGGGAGACTGATGATTCCAAATTTTATAAGGTTCAAAGTATCAAACAAGGGTTTCCCAACATTTAGGCTGTAAATTAACTGAAATTTCATGAATATGAATATTTTTGGGGAAAAATGGGGCTGTTTTCACAGCATATTTTGATAATTTTTTGTCCTTTTGCAACTGGCGGGAAGGTAGCAGTAGAAACAATTATAGTTCCACATTTGCCGAGAGATCCTGCCACTCCTAGGATTGCCCTCCCCTTTTGTTTTTTTTTTTTGGGGGGGGGGCAATATGGGGTGGGGGGGGGAAGGCGATTACTTAGCCCATAGAGCTCCAGACTGCAGTACAATTATTTGTAGGTTAGATGCCCATCGGAACCATTCTGTTGAAAAAAGCCGTTTCCTAAGATGTCGCACCCTACCCATGTGTACAAAGTGGGGTCCTTGTGATGGTTACTGTGAATAGCAACAAGGCGCTGTATGTGGTGGGGGGGTGGGGGGGACACCAAAGTGACCTCCTGAAATGGACATGCCAGGAAGAACAAAGCAACCCCCCCAGCTATACCTACCTAATCCAGCCTTTAACCATTCTCCCCCGCCTACAGACACCCTCAACTTTACCTACCCGCGCCCTACCTACCCTAGCTTACATGTCCCCCATCCTTCCTGATAGCCACCTAGCCTAGCCTACCTACCCCTGCTCTACCACCTAGCCGATTGGGCCAAACCTATCACCAGCCGATCAGCCCCAGCCTATTTACCTCTAGCCTACTATCCCCAAACATTCCTGCCCCCCCCCCCCAGGCATTCTGCCCTAGCAAGCCTAGCTCCCCAGAGGCAGTTTGTCCCCAAATGAAATGTTGCAAGACAAATCTGCTTCAAGTGGCTCAGCACCATTATTACACGGCTGCTCCAATATACGAATATGCCCAAATTTACATGCACCGGATGGGTCCCGTATAAATTTGCATCCCAAATGTCCTCATGACTCATGTGCTTCTTCCCGCGATACTACACAATGAGATACTCTATCGTTCCATTGCCGATGGTCCACGGCAGGGGAACATTATGTGAAATGACATCATTCCTGTATCTTCTTATATGCGAGCCTGCGGATTTGAAATTGATTTAAGATTATTCGTTCAGGCCTCCCAGGGGTCCCCCCTATACTGTGTTAATTCACAGTCATAATAAAGGGACAGTTAATTTGGCGTGCCATATGGGTGGGGATAGATTTGATGATGGAGATAGCTCATGGTCGTGTTTACAGACTTTGAGAAGATTGTGGAGACATCATGGACTTGGGTGATTCAATGGCATGAGTTGGAATGAATGGACAGAATTGATTGACTAATGACAGAGTTTTATGTATTAAAGCAGTTCATCGTTAGCAAACTAACCTCTGTCTCTGTGAATACCAGTTGTGGAATTCGTGTAGGGTTTGCGCGGTAACTGATTGATTTGCGGAAACCGATAGTACCGGTGCCTTGGCACCGGTATTGGTGCTGGTACTGGTATTCACGATGTCTAGAAAAACATCAGATCATCAAATTTGGGAAAAATTTACGCAATTTGACTTGATTTTGGGGATATCCTCAGTGCTGGTGAGGGGAATCCCACGCAAGCTTTTTATTCGTTATCAATTTTCCAGTGTTAATGTAATGTGTAATGAAGAAATTTATTTTTTATTGGAATGGAAACTTCTGATGAAAAAAACCACGTAACTAACGTTGGTCAGCGTTGGGTCACACAACAATACTGAATAAACGGGAATGATTCACTCAGTCCTTTGAAATTGGTCAGCATTTTTACCGGACAATGAAGCAAAATGGTTATTTGGTACTAGACAATTTATTTTTATGAACAGACATTTGTTAATAGGTCAATTTAATGCTGAAACCACGATGTGCGCGGAGCCGAAATTGAACCACTTACTTACAAGCACCAGGGGATTTTAGCCAGTACCGGTAATTAATTTGAGCCAGTACCGGTTAATAGTACCTGTGCATACGGCAGTCGTCGGTACTGCGAGTACTGGTGCAGCGAGTACCGGTACTACGTGAAAACCGGGTATACCCGCGCAACCCTAAATCATGTACTGTACAGTTAAATCATGTTGAATGTGTGTGTTTGTGTTGTCGGACTGACATCGAGAGTTGTTCAACTTGATTAGAAAATCTATTAGTGTTTATGTCCCTTGAAATTTCTCCATGTATTTACTTTTGTTTGTTTGACACCTAATGATGATGCATCATGACAACTGTGGCAGGAAAACTGGGCATCATGAAAATATCCCAAGTTTGTCAAACGTTCAGCTATTTTGCATTCCAATTATTAAGGATCTACCTAATTTTGAGGAATCTATGGCAGTCATTACAGTGTTTGTGTGTATGTATGTGGACATATTGTGGTGGGAGTATGCATCAGTCTAGCTTGTTAACACATTAACCTTGACTCCACCTTGATGGTTGAAGCTTATTCTTGTATGTGGGATTCACAAATCATAGTACATGATCCTGTCATTTTCAGATCGAAGATCATCTCAGGGCGACAGAAGTCAAGGTCTCCAAACTTTGTTTATCATGATGAGTCTTGAATGCTTAGTTCGGTTAAGTGAAATTTGGTATGCAACTTTCCTTGAAAAGTACCATGAACCCTAGAGTGTGGAACAAGAGTCATGTTTGGTTGGAATTATGGTCGAGAAAGTAAAAAAAAATATCTGGCAATTTAGCTGTTATCAGTTCACGATATCTTGACCCCACCTCCATGGTTGAAGGTCTATTGGGTGTTGGGCGTCGCCCATAACGAGTACATGATCACTTACTGGTGAGTGAAAAGTCAAAGGTCCTCCATGGTCAACAGAGATCAGTATCTAGCAACTCTTGAGAGCAGAAAAGTCCAAATGATTAGAATAGCGTAGACATAGAGTAGACATAATTACTTTCGATAATTTGGCCAATTTTACTTAAACATGATAACTCCAATTACCTGGATGGTTGGATCCCCCACTGTATGGGGGGTCCCTCATAATCAATGGGAGATTCCCTACTTGTGGGGCAGGTAATGTCAGCGGTCATCTGAGCTGAACGGATCTCATGACTGCCGTAGAATCACTCTCCTGGATGGAGTTATCACAGACAAAATATTCTGCTTCTCCTTTTTCAGATGCTCTCTCAATCCTAATGCTATGTCTGCTGAATGAAATTCAGGAGGAACTTAGGTGGTCATTATGGCATGGGTTTGTGTGTGTGCGTTTGTGTGTGTGTGGTGGTGTGTGTGTATTTGTGTGTCACACTTTCTCGTGAGCAGGATATCTGTCGAACGGCAAGTGCAATTGCGACCAAAATTTTCAGGGTAGCTAGGGGTTGGGTGTGTGAACACAATCTGATTAGAATTTGGGCAGCAAAGACATTAGTTAAGTTGGGTAATTACTTAGCTTATTTTATGTGATTGATTGTTTAGGCTCGGTAGCAAGATTATGGAGGAACGTAAGGAGCTATGGTGACTTGTTGGCCACATAGATGCGGATATAAGGTAGATGACACTGATTTAGATTTTCAGCGTAAAATATGGTCGTCAAAGTCACAAAATTTTTTGGCGGTCGAAAACTAGTTTTTTGGCAATAACATGGAGGAAACCGAATGTCTTGCGAGGTTGGGAGGTGCACCATTGTGATTCCACTCGGTGACATCCATCTTTTGTTGACCTTTGACTCATTTGACCTTTACGATGTTTTTGGCCGAATCAAATTTTCGTGGCCATTTTCGGATCTCAAGGTCCCTTCTGACGAATGGACCATAATGTGACCCCATGGACCTTCGTGTGTGGAGATATCAGAAGTCGAAGTGTTTCATTTGAAATTAGGTCAGTTAGAGTGTTCATAGTGATTGTCATGATGATTTTTAGAATCAGAAGGTCAAAAACTACCCGGATAATGAGGTCAAAAGTCAAATGTCAAATTGATGTGCCTTATTTTTAGAGTTACAGGCAAAGAAAATAAAACGTAATTTCGTCAAAATTTGGATATGTGGCAGAGCTCTGTGTGCTGATAGACGAAGCAAAACCCCGCTTCAATTGGGCACTCGACACTCAATTACCAAGGGGTCAAAGGATTTTGATACATTTTTCGCAAAGCTCGCAGTATACTTTGCGGATAAATGATTGCTGGAGGGAATGCGTGCATATCATCGAGAGAACATTTTTCATAGAAACTGCACAGTCGTCAAAGGCATTCCCGGCACTTATGGACAAAAAACAGTGACAGTGACATTGCTTGGCAATGTTGAAATTTCAGGACAAGGTGTAGGTCATGGTGGAGAACATTTTTCATGAAAACCATCATTGTCATCAAACGTCATTCAAGGTCAATTATGGGCATAAAACTGCCAAAAATATGTGCTCCGCAGCAACTTCCAGTGACATTCCGTGATTGTGGTTATATTTAAAGACATGGTGTATTTACTTGGGTAACTTTTTCAACAAAGGGTCACCATCATCCAAGGTCATTAAAGGTCAAATAAAGAGTCAAAAATAGGTTTCGCCATAACATGCGAAACCAGATGTATGCCAAGGTGGGGAGGTGCGCCATTGTGATCCCTCGTTGACACCATCTGTGTGACCTTGGACCTCAATTTGACCTTTACTATGTTTTGAGCCAAATCAAATTTTAGTGGCCATTTCGGACCTCAAGGGTCCCTTCTGATCGAAATGGCCCATAATTTGACCCCATGTGACCTCTGGTGAAGATATCAGAAGTCTTATTCTAGGGTGGCATCGGGATTAGGTGAACACGATCTGATCAGATTTTGGGAACAAAAGTCACTAATTAGGTAAGGTAATTAGCCTATTTTATGTAATCTATTGTCAGGCCTCTTAGCAAGATTACGGATGAACCGTAGGGGCTATGGGGACTTGGTTTGACAAACATAGATGAGGGATATGAAGTAGATGTACTGATCAGATTTTCAGCGCAAATATGGTAATGGTCACTAATTGCATAATTATGCAAAATTCAAAAGGTGGTCAGATTTTTTCATTCCATCACCACTCAATTATGTGAATAGAGCACTCTGTTGTGATTATTCACAGATAAAATTGTATTATCAACATAGGGTGGGGACACTGGAGGTCATTCAGTGGGTCTATTGGGCAGTAGTTGTTTCACAATTTCAAAGTTGGTTTGATTTTTCTGAAGCTTGATTGGTATGGTCTACCTTAGTTTAGTCCCCCAAAATGTTAACATAACATTGACTCGAGTCACTGGGGGTTGTGCAGTGTGTATAAATTGTTCCATTCATGCAATGTTCAAGTTGTTGAATTCCCATGAAATGTATTAAGTGTGGTCCTGAGATATGTGAAATGAGCAAATGGGGTCAATAGGAAGTTGAATATTGTGTTCAATTTGCATAAATGTAGCCAATCTTAGCCATATTTCCACAAAAACGTTCACTTCTTCACTCTTCAGTAGACAATGTTAATAATCAGTCCTTACGAATTTGAAATTGATCACTGATAGTACCGTGTTAAATGCTATACCAAAATCTTAAAGCAACACATGAAATGCCTGTAAGGTTTGCATGGTGACTATTAGATGGAAAAACACTGATGCGCAACCAGGCGAGACACTGAGGAGGATCGCCTTGTTATGTACTCCTTGTCAAGAAATATTTCAGACTATAGATATAACACGTTATATATAGTTTATTTTCATTCTCTCAATAATTGATGGGTCTCAGAACTTGTCGACTTCTGCTCTGTAAGGACTGCCATGCCTCTTTGTCATACATTTTCCTGTATTTCCTGTATTTACAACTAATTGGTCAATTTAAACTACTGGAGGAGAGACAAGAGAAAGGTGCAATCTTTTTAATTTCCCCGGGGAACTTCGTGGAATGATTGCTGATCGGCGTGCTTCAACATGCTCTAGTTTGACGAGTTTCTCAATTGGGTCGTCAGTATGAATCATCTGACAGGTATCTTTTGTTCCTCATGTTTGTCATTTATGGCACCTCCATTCGATAAATATGTATGACATGAAAATGAAGATCCAAGGTGTGGGTCGTGTTCAATTTATTTTATGTTTTTTTTTCAGTGCAGGGTTTATTGGAGTGTGAGGGGAAGGCTTTTTTCTGCAAAGAGATGCTTTGGGGTGGGGGGGGGGGGGGGAGTATGTTGTGAAATGGGTTTCCAACACTTTGTACTTGGAAAGGGACTATCTATAGCTCTCAAGTGATGGTGGTAGGGAGTGGGAGGGTTGGGCTTAGCTGAGATTTTTCCCTTCATAAGTTGGGCTGCCTGAAAGAGCTGGAGGGATAGAGGGGCAGTCCTTTTGGGGGTGGGCAATGAGGGTGGGTGGACAAGAAGGCAGGTTTCAAATAGTGACTTAACAGTGAACTAGGCTTAGGTATTTAAGTCAACCTGGGGCAATATATGTATTCTGGGAGCCATTGCGGATGGTCAACAAGATGGGATACCGGTTGTTTAGTTCGGTTTAACTCATCGTTGTACTATTGCTACACAGGACTGTTAGTGGGTTTAATATGTTCTGATTGGATACTTCAGACCAATGCAGATTCCTGCATCTATTTAATCGATCAAGACGTAACTACTGGTCCTACTCCATCTTAAATGAGTTTTTTGGTGACTGCAGTTCAGTTTCTTTGACAAAATTGGTTATCATTTGAACTAGAATTATGTCAATAAATCATCAATATCGGAATGAACTAATATTGATGAACGAATGTTGAATTTCATATCTTGAGAGGTTTTCTATGGTTTGCAGACCACTCCAATACCCAGGACGGACGCCGATGAAACCATAACACACAATCTGCCACATTCCTCAATTATATTCCATATTGGGGATGTTAGAATTCTAGCTTCACTGCATTGGCTTGCAACCCTTGGTTGGACAAGTTCTGGTGTTAAGTAGGCGAAACGTAAACACGTTTGGCATTGGCCCTATTTCGCATACCATGATGGCATAACTAATCCAGGCTCACTCAGATGGTGGCCATCATGTTAGATGAGCTGATTTTATCCACCGAATTGGTACTGTCTTGGACACCACCTCAGGAGTGATTTGAGAGCAAATTTCATTCTAGCCGAGGCCAGTCTTAGATACATCCAGGCGGGCACTTCCAGATACACGGCATATTGGTGTACAGACAGTGTGACTATTGTGATCTTACAAAGTGCCTGTATAGTCTGTCTCTCTGGTTTAACCTGCCCATTGTATGATGACAGGGTCTTCACGATTTGATGATAATGATCTAGGGAGCAGCGGGGGTGGTCGTAAAGTGGGTATGAGTCATATGGGGTCAGTTTCTGCCATTTTGTGGAAATATTGCAAAATACTCCTCCTCAGATTAATAGGGATTTCTTTCTTAGTTGGTCATTGGTATCAACTGTATTTCACAAGGGGAATGGGAGCCTGAGATAAATATAACCGGTCATATGCTGTGCCAAGTTATGCTGTAAAGATTTGCAAACTAGGTCATAACTTCATCATGATCTCATGGTAGTACACACAAGTGTCACATACACATAAGCAAAAGGCACCATACGCTATCTGCACATTGTCGGTCATATCCTGCATCACAAATCTTAGGTTCCTTCCCTATCATGGTGCCTCGCAAAAGGGCACTGAGGTGCATGAAAAAAAAATAGAAATTTCCAATTGGGGGGATTTCCGGAGCACAGATCGCTCATGGTGGAACAGGTTTAGACAGGCTCTTACTGCCTATCCCAGTAGGACTTCTTATTCTAAGCACATTGATGTCACTACATTGTCGAAGTTCCCATACATCAGTATCCAGACTCAACGAAATAAGGCTCTCAAGTTCTCCCACTCTCCCCACCATGTTACCGCTTTGGTGTCTTTTTCAATTCAATTTGACTGCGGTGTTGATATTTTATTTATTTATCCGATATCATCGTGGACATGCCTCCTTTAAATTATTCATCCACCAGTCATTGATCATCCTCCGGGCTGACGATCCTTGGGGTGCTTCTGAGTGCCTCTCGCCATTGCCACTCTAAAAAGATACATTATTATTATGAGTAAATACTCTCTTCTATGTTGGCCATGGAATGAATATAACTGAGGGATTAGACAACTAGTGGAGGTTGTCGGTTACAAAGGAATACTTAATCTTTATGTTCCCTGATTGGCCGTTCCACTGTTGGCGCTCGTTCATCTACCCTCCCTCCTCGCTATCCTAATTTGTTTGGTCATTTCATGCCTTTTGTGAGAATGGCAACTGCTATTCCCTATCCCAGCACTCTTTGATTCCTTGCCGAAGTCAAGGAATCTATGCTGTCACGCGTTGTTGTGTGCGTTGCGTGCGCTGTGCTGCTGGCTTGTATACAGATACGTGGAAGACCAAAGTCGTACTGTACTCATATTTTGAGTGATTATAACCCTATTGGTGAGTATTTTCCCTATTGTTTTAGGAGAGGTCAATGGGGTGGGGGTCAATTTATTGCCCAAATGATACTTACATTTGGGATCAGCAAGCAAAAAAGTGAATTTCTTCAAGCAGCTCTAACTCGGTGTCCAGTGTCCTCGGTGTCAAACTGTGGCATAATTTTATGATAGGTAGATTAGTAGAAGGTGGAAATATATTGATATTACCTGAATTAATCCAGAAAGGTCAAAAGGTGAAAAAGTGATCCATGGGTATTTCATGAACAAAATATATGAGGGCAGTGTGCGTAAGGGGAAAGGTTTGTGTACAATGTGAAATACATCTGATGACCTCATTGACCTCATGTGACCTCATGTGACTTCTGACCTTTTGACCTTTTGACCTTTGTGGACTTTTTGCGATGACTGGAGATATCAATTATACTACCCTTCTACGATGTCATAACTCAAGTTATTGACGTTTTAGCGAAAGGTCATGAGAGGTTACACCTTTAAAAGGGCTTTGATTTGAGATCAGTAGGTCCAGTTGACTTGCCATTGAATGTTTGAAATAGGTTTGTCGACCTCAACCTATTGACTTTTGTACCAAGGTAGAAATGTCAAAGGTCCAATTTTCCACAAAATTTGCCATACATTTACGGACATAAAAAATAAGATCACGCCCACTTAATACTCCAACCACCACCCCCTCCCAAAAAAGGCAGAGAGTCACGGCGCTATGTTGCGTTCTTGTTATATCTTAGTTTGAAAGTCTCCGCTCCAACCAACCATTCTCTTCTGAGCTGTCTGTGATGAACATTTGGTTGAATATACCCCAAAACTTACTGGAAAGGTCAATTTCAGTAGAAACATTTCTTAATGATGTCGTCTTTTTGTCACTTTCATCACATAAATATCCAAATTTATCATCATATCATACATTTAGGATTCAGAATCGGGCATCAGCAGTTAGTGACAATTTAAACTGGAATTAGACACCAGAGATCAGCCTGAGTATTGTTCATTACCTCTTTCCATTGTACAGGTACATATATCTCATAAACTTACATATTATATGACTTCATGACTTATTTATTCGATAGACATAAATAGACACCCCAACCTTGATCTGACAATAATTCGTGTCTCTTTGAATCAATATGCATTACCTTCGAATCCCCCCTCTTCGCTGGTGTATACCTCAGACAAGGAAGTATATTATTGCTCTCATTTGTTCTGGGTCTTACTCAGTTAATCAGCTAGAGGGTGGTTACGCCGATGCGAGAGCCTTGATTCTTTCCATCTCCTGCTGCCTTTTCCCCTTCCCTTCTTATTTTCTCTGAGTCATCAAGAACATCTTTTTTGAGCAAGTATAGTCAATCTTGGGAAGATAGACCAGAACTGTGAAATCAAGAATGGAATGACACCTATGGCATTTGATGAGGCCTTGTTCCTATTTTATTCTTGCACATTTCAACAGTTGGACTCAAAGTGTATCTATTATATAAGTCATTGGGAGTACAGCGTATATATGACTGTGTGAGTATGCGTTCATGTAGGATAAGGATCTGAAAAAAGGGTTTGTATACCATCCGTCTGAGTGAATTCTCCGGATACTCACAAACTTAGTAAGGAATTGTTAGAAGTATTCAGCAGGCATCAATAACGTTGATGGATGTGTGTGCGTGTGTGTTTATTGGAACACATGACTGACATGGGGAATGGGTTCGAAAATGGGCGTTGCCTTCTAGTCCGTCTAACTCTTGTGATTTTTTTCAAGTTTGTCTGGTTGACAACACATTCAAAGGTAGACCACATTTCATTTCATTTCCAAAGTGATGCCCATTTCAAGGTCATTGGAGGTCATCTTATATTTGCCTGAACTTGTGTAATTCTTTAAAGTTCAACAGGTATCAATGAAGCTTGATGCACGTGGACTGCATTTAGTCCTAACAAAAAGGGAGGTCATTTTTGGGTCGTCTGAGTCCCTCAAATTGCAGGAACATAGTGTTTTGCACAGCAAATTGATGCCCATTGTTCTGGATTGTCCTAACTTTGTTATCAAGGAATCACTGAGCCTCCTCCTCTTCCAGTTCTAGCGTATACGCCAGTAGCTAGCAGTATAAATTTGTATAGCGCCTTTGTTGACAACAGTTACATTGACGAACATGGATGTACCACATACCGCATAGTGTCCAGCTGCTAAATTTGGTCTGGTCATAATGTTGCCTCGGCACAGTTAATTATTCAGAGTCATTTCAGATGACTCAATAACCCAGGCCATTTGTAACCTACTTGCACTGTGTTTTGTGCTTGACAAAAGCCTTGTTGTTCTGCAAGCATGATTGCTCCACAAATGGAAAAAGTGTTGACTTATTATCAAATGTGTTACTAAATGACCAAGTCAAAAAAAAAAAAAACACAATAAATTATGCCTGGATATGGTGTGTTTGTATTTTGTTTTTAAGAATAATTTGACTAGCAGACCTCACATATGTAGAAAAGATGAACATGACACTTGGACTGAATGTCAGTATTAGGTTGGTTCCAAACGAATATGACTAGTAAACAACTGCCTTGTATGGTAGCCAAGAACAGAACCATGGAACCTCACAAGGATAACGCCTACGTGACTGTTAATGTTCATTTGGCTCTATTTATTCTATTGAAATTTACAATTTAGCTACATGCAGAATGTTGCTTAATTGGGGGCGGGGGGGGGGGGGGGGGAGGGTTTAATACGGAAGGGTTTCTACTACATTGAACATGGTATGCCCCTCTCTTGAACATCACTTGTCAAGTGCTCGGGATGGGTGATCGATCTTGTCATCAGGGATGGATGTATATCTGCTGGTAATGCTTGATTAACCATCCCTCGGGACCTTCGATGCCTGGGCTGAGTCGGACCCTTTAACAGCTGTCCTACCAGGTACGATGATATATCGCTCCTGGATATATTGGTCCAGCAGTGATACATGAACAGCACTCTCTATCAATGAAATCCCTCGCTCAGTTTAGCTCCTCCCCACCCACGCCAGCGTAACACCGCCGACATAGAACGTCCGCAGCCGAGCTTTGGCGTCGTCGATGTTTATTGAACTTGATCCGATTGGCTGATTTCACTTGCCAGTGAGATTAGCCCGGAATGCTTTTTGGCTCTGACGACGGTGGGCTACTGCATCTCGGCGTAGCTCGGCAGATTCGGTTGATGAGGATTGTTTAATTGTGTATGAATTTATAACTGGACTTCGTATCTCTGTCCATGGAAACAGAAATGCTCTCTTCTGGATGTACATTGGATTATTAATCTGTTCTTTGAGGACATTGCTGCATATTTTGAGAATATGCCGAGTATTGTTAGCTATTCCCTCATTGGGTGCAACAAACTGACTGTAATTTTTGAACTAACCAGTTGTTATTGGATATCGTCAGTGCCTGTTTCTCATCTTAAGATTAGTGTTTCATCTCTGCAATGTATCTGCTTCGAAATTAAAACTCACTCGGATCTGTATTGGAGTTACTGTACTTCTGGCGCATTTTGAATAATTTGAAGTGCTTTTGAAAAAAAAAGCAGTGCATTTCAGCCAGTTACCATGGCTAATGTATACTTTGAGTTTTGCTCCCTCGGGCTCAACTTCCACAATCAATGTCTTTGAAAGCATGACTGGTGGTTTTAGCTTGAATATTCTCATTAGACCTTTCAACTGTCTCTATGGTTTTGCTTCTGAAGTGATGGCTGGACAGTTCTCATCCATAAATGATATCAGACTATCAGATACTAGATTGTCTAATTCTACCTCCAACTATTGTTCTTGCTCGGTAGTCAAAACTGGACCAGTCAAGGCAATGTCTGTTTTGTAGCTGAGAGATGGGTTTTGTCATTTGTTGAAACAGCTGTTGAAAACGGGAGTCAAACCAGTTTTCACTATTTCTGGATGTCGTTATTGTACATGCTGTATACTGTTGCAAACGTTCATGAATGTAGAATGTTGTTGGTTTGACAATGTGAGTGATGATCCAGAGATACCCATTCTTGGTCATTGAGTGCCAGGTTGTTACTTGTACGCACCATGTTTTGGTGCGTGTAGATAAGCGCCGTATTTGGCAGCATGTAAACTTCACCCTTGTAGATAGTACAAGCCTTTTCACAGTTGTAAAGTGTGCATGCTCACCACAGGGGTCAATCCATCTTCAGAAGTGGGGGGGGGGGACTTACGTGACCAAAGTGGGGGGGGGGGGGGGGGACATGACCTCGCCGCCAAAAAAAATGTGTGAAAAATGGAAATCAATGGGAGCATCCTCAAAATGTGGGGGGGGGCACATCCCCCATCCCCCCAGGATTGAGGCCCATGTTGCTCACCACTGCTCAAGGGTATAGCAAGATTCTCTCCATAGCTATATCTTTATGGCAGGGGCGTAGGCTGGGGGGGTGCGGACGCATCCCCCTGCACGAGGTGGAGTTCCGCTCAAAATGGGTTAAAATTACCTCAAAAATGAGTAAGCGAAAAAGCTTAACAAAGGTAGGCCTACCCCGTAACTCTTGTAGGCTACCTACAAGGGGATATCCTTCGGACAGTTAATCCTATTAGCCTAGTATATTCGGAGAGAATGGGCCCCTGATAGCAATGCACATCGCAGGAATATCGACCCATTATTGGGCATATTTCCAAAGAGTATGGACCCTCTAGCTGTGACGCTGCCGCGCCGCAATGTTCTTACTCCTTTCCCATCATTTTTTTTCAATAGTAAGAAAAAATGTGTTTCCTTACACTTATCTTACCGTGGAAGATAACAAATATAGCCCCAGATTGCATCTACGAGTCATAGATATTTTTAAAAAAATCACGGCGATCACTAAATTCCGCACCCCCCCCAGGCTCAGGCCAGCCTATGCCCTTGCGCGGCCTATTTTGAAACTATCACCATTCATCGAAAACGCAACCAATTCATCTCCTCTTTTCATGTGTTTTTTTGGTTTGCTAAGTATGAGGGGAAATTTGCGAAGTTTTGTGCTGGTGGGATATTTAGTTTCTGTCAGAGGAGTTCAAAAGAATGTTCCGTACAGCCAGTGTACAATATAATATAATCTCATTACAGTAACTGAATTGTGAAAAAGGCTTATTGTAGACCTTTTCTCTTCTAGAGAAATGTACCTCGGATGTGCGTGGTTCAATTGTCAATATTTGCTTTGTTAGTTGCAACTCTATTTCAGTAGTTTCTAGCAACTACCTCGATCTTCAAAGCCTCTAGCTTTGCTAGTCAGTTGGTTGTACGGGGACTGACTTGAGCCGAAAAACAAAAAGTTTTGCAACTTTTTTAAATACAAGGCTGTGTCCTTGATTGTCTCCACACGCTACGTACAGTAGGTCTGATGAAGGGTCCTTAGGAGAGGTGACTTATGATTAGTAGTGAGCCGCATTACTGGGAAGTCTCCTGGAGGCACAATCAATTAACCTAACTGAGTGGTTTGATCAGGCAGGTGCAACACCAGCCATGAAGTGGGGGGTGGGCAGGGTTGAGCAGTGCCCCCCTTCTGATCCACCCCTGTGATCAAGTGACCAGTAGGTGTGTGTCCCTTTATTGTCCCTGGAGATAAAACTCCATGATTGTTTAGGTACTAAAGACCTAGTATTAAAATACTAGATAATGTTGATACTGTTTTCTCCTTGGAGTGCTCGAAATCCATCCCAAATCAACGAGCTTCTGAGCTGCAATTTGCATTTCTGAACTATGAGATGAGTTTTCATAATTTTAGTAGCGTTCATAGAAGTTAACTGAATATCACAGCTCCTTTGTTATACTGTATGCATTAAATGTTTTCTTCGGTGGAAAGAAAACTGTATACTCCTGGTTGTTGGCCAACATGTCAGTGAAACAAGATTCACAAAACCCAATCGAAAACCAATCAGTACTTGCAGGGCTATCTTTTAGTCCAAGGCAAAGGTTCCAAGAGAGGCCATCCTTGCAGCATATAGACAGTCGTATGACCTCCAAAGTGGTTTTAAATACAGTTGAGTTCATTCCTTGATTTGCAAGCCTGTTTGACTCAAGCTGCAGATGGTACTCTTACCTAGTCTCCATCGAATGTTTCACGGAATAATGAGCATTCTTCATAGTGGCAGTTACTCTAGAAAACTAAATGAAGTGACACAACAAGCATGTTTGTGTACCTGCATGTATACTTTTGTATGTGTGTGTGTGTCTGTTCCCCATGAGACCGTATCAAGACCTCCTGTACAGCCACCTCCTACATCAGACAGAGTATCCCATTAGTCACTGGTTGTACTGTGTGGTTTCAATGATATTGAGTGCTTTATATAGCTTTTCCCAACATTTTTGGACATTTCCCAAAGCACTTCACAGATATTAGTTCATATTACCCCGAACATTGGAACCGCGGTACGCCTTTTGACAATTCTGGAGTGGAATTTGGGGACAATTGTAAGGCGGCCCAAATTGTACTCCAGGTCCCCAATTATTGCCTGTGTTGGGTGCAGGGGTGTGAATACAGGGGGGCAGGGGGGGAATATTCACATCTGCAATGACCATAGTAGCCCCTGAAAATAACACGTAGCCCCCCTGAAAATTTCAGAAAAATGTGTTATAGGGGCAATATAGCCATTGAAAGTCCCCAAATCCATGGAATGTAGCCCCTGAAAATGAAAGGAGTATTTGCAGCCCTGGTAGAGTACTTTGAGGCTCTAAGTAATTAATTATGGCATTGATGTGTGGACTTGTTACAGTTGAGTATGGACTGAAAGTCAGGCTCTCAGAGTGAATTTGTAGCTGTTTGTGTGGGTCCCCGCATGAACCATGAGCTAGTAGAGAAAATAACTGCTGAACACCTCCAAACGAATGTAGGCACTGGACGGTGAATAAAAAGTTGAAAAATGGAGGCAACATCTAAATTCGAATCCACTGAAAAGTGACTGGAAGGAAAAGGAATCAAGCTCATACTAGAGTCAATTAGTTGATGGAAATGTTTCCTCTACCATCGAACTGGCTGAGTCAACTGGTTTGCACAATAAGCCTTTTAACCTAGCTGCCCTACAAAAGCTTTGTAAGTACCGGTACTACGATAAAGGGTAATCTTGGCTCAGTTGACTTTCTTTGTGTCGAGATGTTTATGATAATATCTTGTGTTAAATTATTGACTGATGGTGGCAATTGACATGACTCAATCAAAATTCAAGGTAATTCCATTCTGCATTTTACCAGACTAAATTGGTTTATAACTGCACTTCCTGGTTTGTAAACAGTTTTTATAAAGGCTCTGCAGATGACCTAATAAGCTTTCTAGGGCTGGAAAACTCTGCATCAAAATGAAACATGTGCTGGTGAGAGTTGGGCCATGCTGCATGTAGTTACATAGAGAAAAAATATTGCAAATTATTTGATAGAATAGGCCTGGGCATACACACTTCGCATGTATATAGCTACAACTTGCTGTGCAATCTAATTTTCAGTCAATGAGGTAGTGAAAATGAGGTAGTCCTATTATTACGCAGTGTCTTGATGACACCACAGGCAGAAAAAAAAAGGACCTGCATGTTCAATGCAAAGTCAATGTAAAATTCACTTTTCGAAAACTCACACAAGAATGGTGACCATGATTTGAATAAAAATTCACAGAAAAATTAAATAGATATAAGTATTTATTGACTTTGGAGAAAAAAAATTACCTCACATTTTCTACTTACAAAGAATAAAAAAACAATTTACTGAGTAAACCCAATAGCAGAATTTAAGAGTCCCCTCTCCTCACCTTGAAGCACCAAAGCTAGAACTTTCCAAAATAATGGTACTCCTCATAGACATATATGTCTCTTGCCTCACACTAACAATTCATCTGTCTATCAATTCCTCAGGATGAAAATTCATTAACTTCTTGCATATTACCCATTACTTTAATTCATATCTACCCCCATGGACTCCTATTTTAGTCTCCCCCATTCAATGCGTCATCGGGACATGTTGACATGGCTCTCCGTGGCTCCCATGCTGTGGCTGGGACATCGTAAGCCTCTGTCAGGATATTGTCCCAGTCAATTGCTTCTCCTGGCTCTTCGCATCAAAACAGTTTGATGTGTATCTGACAGGCATGGTATCTGAGATGGACATTTAATTTACCATCGGGAACCGTGGAATTTTAATGTGTTGTTACACTAAGGAGTTGGGTTCTAGGAACACTTAAAGTAGCATTTCCCTTGGTAGATGATTTGGTATGTCTCCCAATTTTATCATGATAGATTGTTTTAAATCCTTTGTACTTCCCCAGAATAAGTGGCTGGGGTTGTAGAATAATCCTGTGTCTTCATTTGTGAGTACCGTACACATGTAGAATTAGCTTCTTGGAGGGCTGTATGTGGCAACACAACCCTGTGTAGGTGGGAGACCAGAGCTGGGAACTTAGTTGAAAACTATTGGTCACTCTATTCCACTGCCTCTTACTTACCCCCTTATACCTGACCCCAAGAATTTTATGCCATTTATCAAACATCTGGCAATTTCACAGCGATCTGATCTGGCAACGTACTCCATCCTTCTCATTTTGTCAGACAGTGTCTGCTTGTCGAGCAGTTGGCTTTGAAAAACACTCAATTTTCACCTTCACCTTTGCTCAAATTTTCAACTTGCTCAAATTGAGCTAAACCAACATCTTCGCTGGCATGCTCACGGAGGTGGCAACACAACCCTGTGTAGGTGGGAGACCAGAGCTGGGAACTTAGTGTAAACTTGTCAACTCTCTATTCCACGCCTCTTACTTCAACCCCTTCTTGACCCTGCACCCCAATTATGCCATTTATCAAACTCTTCTGGCAATTCACAACAACAATTCATAGCGATCTGCGATCTGATCTGGCAACGTACTCCATCCTTCTCATTTTGTCAAGACGTGGTCTGCTTGTCGATCACTTTGGCTTGAAAACACTCAATTTTCACCTTCACCTTTGCTCAAATTTTCAACCTTTGCTCAAATTGAGCTAAACCAACATCTTCGCTGGCATGGCTCCCCGGGGTGGCAACACAACCCTGTGTAGGTGGGGGAGACCAGACCTCTGAACTTAGTCGTAACATTGTCAAACGCAGCTTGAATTTAGAAGATTGGATCAGAAACTATAAAATGTATTCGCGACATCATTGGACACAACATTAACCAAACGAAGATTGGACCATAGCTGTGAACGTAGAGCTTTGCAACGTTTTCAAACACAGCGTAAGTTCAAGATTGGATTCAGTTTGCAGCATAGTGCAGTGTAAAATAAATAAAAAATGATTGGACGCCAGCTGTAACTTCTAGTTGCCACTTTAACTATGAACACAGCATAAATTTGAAGATTGGATCAGAAGCTGTAGATGTAGTTGCAACTCTGTCAAAACGTTGAGAGACTGGATCAGAAGTTATAAACTCAGTTGCAACATTAGTCCACCACCCCATATATTTAAAAAGATTGGATTAGAAGCTATAAACAACAGTAGTGTAACATTATCGAACACAGCATTAATTCCAAAATGTGGGATCGTAATAGTATACTCAGTTGCAACATTATCCAAAAATTCAACACTGGGAAAATTCGAAACATTGGATCAGATTGCTGTGAGCTTTATTGCAACATTATCCGACCGGCACAGCCTGAATTCAAAAGAACCAAAATCTGTTAACTCACTCTCTCACTGATCAAAAATGACGTATTATCATTTTTTTTCCCCTCAAGAATTGTAATCACTGATGACATCTTTATATGCTTTATTTGTTTTCACTCTACAATATTCGGCATTATGATGAATGCTGGCAGTTACTGTGTATTGGGAGTTTGGCATTCACTCCCCTGAAACCTGGTATTGTAGATAGTTATCTCTTACACCCTGGACTCTCGGTTCAGTTACAGATGGCTGGTTCTTTGGGCAACTCTGATCGACTGCCTGCCCCCTACGCACTGCTTCATGTTATATCCAATTTCTATGAGATATTCACAGTTCTGGGGCCCCAATTTCCTGTTGTGACTGATTCTACATATGAGTTATATTTTGTCTGCAAGTGATCGCAGAGACTGTCTGTCCCTTTCAATGAATATCCTGATAGAAGTATTACAGCAGTTCTAATGTAAGTTCTGTTACATCAATTTCCTGCCCAAGTGTTTGGGCTGTAGTTCTTGTGAACTGTAGATCAGTAAATGGTCTGTCTGTAAAACAGCAACTCCTTGTACCTTCGTCATGATGATATTTTCCTGGAAGTTTACTTGTGTTTCACTTACATATCAGGCACTGGTGTGAAGCAATCCATTAGTTGTCAAGTTGGAAATAACTGGCAGCTATGCTCAATTTGTTTGTTTTTTGGTGCTGTGCCCCGCAGGATTTTATTTTGTAGGATCTCTAGTTGCGAGATGTTTCGCTGAGTGTGGTTCTATTTTTGTGCGCTTTAGTAAATAGAAGCAGTGCCTCATGCTGTGCTGGATTTCCTAGAGGGTGCAAGATTCCCCAGGACTGTCTGCCTGTAAAGGGCTTGTGTATTCGCAGTTCATTAGTTACTCAACATGTCTGCTTTTTTATTCCTCATGGAATTCTATCTTGTAGGTATATTTGCTGGTGAATAACTGATGCGCTGAAGGTTCCCATTTCTGTCTTATTGTGAGGAATTGTTTTTTACGCTGGAACACTTCAGTGTAAATTACCTTCCTTCATTTTCTTCCAATGAGAAGTCTTATTAGTACAGTTTCGTGTCGTAATTGCACAGTCTCCAACTCTCCATGTTACAAAGATGTATTACTTGCAGAACTGTGTGGACTGGCTGGAACTGCTACGCATCATATAAAAAAAATCATTAAAAGGATTTCTTGGCTGTAGGAAACGTACCAAGTGTTATTCCACACAGTATTCATAATGACCATATGGAGATGAATATGATACTTGCAGTGTACCATACATGTGACCGGGATGATTTTGAACACAGGTTATTCTCTCAAAGTTAGGGATATTGAGTGGCGTATAGTCTGAAGCTATTTGATGAAATGGCACATGACAGTTGTGATGTTGAAAAGGGGAAACTAGGTGATCTGGAAAATATTCCTCCAGTGGTGTTCCTGCCCACTCAGGCAAGTGTGGAGATGAACATGGCGATGCTCCTGAGACCAGTCCCAGCAAGGCCGCAGATAGTGGGACGAGGGAATATACCTGGAAACGTTCGCACTGACTGCACCGGTCTGCACCTCTAGCATAGAGAACCAATGCCACGGACTGCATGGAGGCCTTCACGGTGACGTCACCGGCCTTCCAGCCTACGGCCGTGGTGGATACGATTGATAACACTGAAGTATGTGGACCAAGTACTCCCATCACAGAAACTCCTCAAGAAGCAGGGGGTGGGGATCGTCAGGAGACGTCCACCTCATCCGCCTTCAGGCCTACTGGGAGGCAAGCAATGGTGCTGAACAACAGACACCGACAACGGTGGTGTCGGAGCTTACTTACGAAAAGGAATTTGTGGAGAGTTATCTGCAGACATTTGTCTTCATGGCTCCTCGTTGCCCAACCAAAGCTACACCGGAATCCTCTGACGATCCTGATGAACACGTAGGGAACCCTTCAACATCTGAATCATCCAGTAGAACTAATAAAGCAGGGAATCTGGAGAGGCCTGACCCGGTCAGGTCAGCATCCCAGAACAGTGACCTCACTGAAACTTTGGGGGCCATTCTGGACAACATGGGCCAAATGGGACGGGCTCAGAGACTAAGCTTGAGATGGGTATGCCTCTGTCCAAATCGACTGATGGGAGTTACCCAGAGACGGTAGATCTCACTGTACCATCATCCCCATCTATCTATCCATCGGATACACTGGATACTGGACTATGTATGCCAATACACGTATCTCCCTTGTGACTCTTTGCACGAGCTCAGGAGATTTCCTGGAAGTTGTCGGACAGGCAGCTACATCCCATGGATGCATGGATTCTGTGGGGGATCAAGGCAGTGGAGGCATGGGGTCGTTGTCTCCCTCCGATGTGGGCCCTGACACGAGGGACTACCTTGAGGCGTATGCCCAGACGGTACCGGTGTCGCAACAACGGAAAGTCAACAAGATGAAGCCGATTTGAAGAATAGCTTCCCCTTCTTTCAGCTGGAAATGGACCAGCCAAACTCCCTTCCTCTCGGAGGGGACCATGCCAAGTAGGTTGAGTTGACATTATGTGAAATTCCTGAATATGCATGAATGTGTCCATGTTTCCAATGTATGTAATTGTTTTGCGTGTGGTGCTGCATGAAGAAACTTCAAGGTACCATTTCAAATTCCAGCACTTGAAAAAACAACAACACATGACCTGTCATTTCGAGACTGACATCTTTCACTATTCAGGTTGGAATACTCTGTGACCCTTGATAATGCATGGATTGATTTGTGTGTGGGAATTTGCATGAAAATAGAAGGCAATGTTATCTATTCTGGCATTTCTGTGTAGTGTCTTGCCTCTGGCAAATCACAAGGTTAGATAGACTTGCTGTTACGGTCGGAATATATGAATAGATGCTTCCAGGCCTTCAATACCTTTGGTAAGGGTTAGGTTACGGTCACACCCCCTGTTCCAAAAACAGATGATTGCTGTTTCCTCATTAACAGTATCCCCATCCTCTCTCACGGTAGGAAATTGTGGTTTTGGCCTTGCCATCTCCACCTCATCCGCGGGAAGAATTCTGTGTTATGCAATAACTACCAACTTTCCGTCGATAAAGCTGAACCAGGACACATGTCTGTCAATGTGAAATCTTGGATGAGTTTTGGAGAGTGGTCATCACCACATGACTAGGGTCTACTAATTTGCATAATTTTTGTTGGCCATTCTTCGAGTTTGTCAGAGTTCAACAAAATATTTAGTAAATGTAGACTGCATTTGGTCCTGGCGAAAAGTGGGAGGTAGCTGTGACGGTCATTCAAGGTCCAATTTGCATAATTCATGCAATTTTCTGAACTTTGTCAGATTCGGAAATATAAAAAGTTGAATGTGTTGTATTCTTCGGGTCATTGAAATACTTCCAATAGCGGATTGACAATGGTACTCCATATATGTAAAATGTGGGAGTATACACGCTGATGGCTTACGGCCTGCTAATGTCCAGTGTGCAATGTAATTTGTTTAATGCCAACATCGTATTACCCCTACTGGAGTTAATACATCGTATTGTACACTGCACTCAGCATAATATCTATCGAGTACAGGCATTACAACAAATGTAGGCTGGCCACGTCATCGCCCTCCGGCCCTTCTCATTTTACCAGCCTATGAGTCTACAGTTTGAGTTCTTGGCTTAGCAAAAATTTTGCTTGGAGGAAAATGCATTTCACTTCAAACAAACTGAGACATGATGTCTGGAAGAATCATAGCCTCTGATGCAATCAAGTTAATCAATAAGATGTCTATTATTTCTAGGAGAGGCTTGCAATACTGCATGCTGAGTATACAATATACATTGTGTATATATAGAAAGCTCTTCGATCGTTTCACATGGAGAACTATCAGAGATGAAAACGTCTTTAATAAGTTTGTATACAGTATCCCCCCCACCCCCCCCCCCCCCCCCCCCCCCCCGCATGTCGAGTGGCTTGTGCCTAAAACAAACATGTATAGGAATAGGAAAATACAATAAAGACTGTCATTGTGGTACTTTATGAATCGGTATCCCACTAAACTGGTGAATTTTATTTACTCATTTAAATAATCAGGGGATGACAGTCAGCTGGCCGGTCTAGACATAGTGAACCAAAAGTCAGGTTGCTACTTTGAGCAGCAAAGAAAACAATCAATATTCACTCATTTGCTAATAAAAAAGAGCATAATGACATTCTTCGAGTGTTGTCCCTAACCTTGCATGGAAATTGAATCCCACAGTGCACACCGCATGAAGATTGAAATCTCTCTAAACAGGGATTCTATATTGCCCCTCAGTAGGTAAGTGTTGCTTTAACTGCTGTATCTGTCAAATTATTATCCTCCACCCCTCCCCCCCCCCCCCCACCCAGGATCTTTATGAACAATAATTCACTGCAATTTGATGCAATTAACAATTCGTCCAAATGTGAAATCTTTACCCAACAGAATCCGCACTGTAGTAGTCTTTGGCTAGCCATTATTGCTTGATTAGTGAAGAAAGAGATCAAGATGACGAGGTCAGTTCACAAGAACCTGTAAACTTCCATTGTCATTTTGGGCCTTCTGCCCCGAAGCCCTCGATCCAATGTCAACAACTCCATGAGGGTATTGTAAATGCCCCGGTTCCCGGACAACCCAACCCGGACAATTTCCACCCAAACGTGATCCTAACTTTAGTCCCTAACCATAATTCTGACTACAAAAACATTCTTTTGAGGGGGAATTGTCTGGGTGGGAATTGTCCAGGGGGAATTGTCCGGTCACGAATGCCCCAAGTGGCTGTCCATAGTCGTCACCAAGAATCTTCAATGGTCAAAATTTCATGAGAAAAAACAAATTCTCTTTGATGTTGTTAAATTCGTTGGACTGCCTCTGACCCAATTCCCATTGGAACCGTCTCACTTTAGTATCATACTGTAACTGTGAACTGACTATTGTGTTTGCCCTGCCTTACACCACAATAATATATTGTATGTTGATTGTTGATAAGACCTCCCCTCGAGTCATAGCCTCCCCAGGGGTTGGGTATCTGCCCCCCCCACACATTCATATTTTTCCCCCCCTGAACATAGGAACCACCGGTTGACACCCTCCCACTTCAGCTGTAATATTTTGTGAGCCCCCATAGTTTGCTTGCACATCTTCGAGTCCTCTAGGAAGATTTTTACTGGTATTTAATACATGTGATCATGTATTTTAGCAATAAAATTCCACGGTTGAAGTAATCCATCTGAAGGATGGAGCACATTGGATTTATTTCACTGAGGGAGCTTCATAATATGCGGGTTGGGTATCAATATTGCTGGTTGGGTATTGCTTGTATCGTACTGTCGCCTTCATCAGGCCTCTAGAAAACATCTGTACAGAAGGTGCTAGCAAGCTGCTTGTAGGTGTAGGTGACATATGGTGTTGATTTCAGCAACAGCGTAGGTCGTTATGATGGGTGGACAGTTTACCAAGCTCGTAACTCACGCAGGTAATCCAACATTGTGCACCGATCGTAGGACATTATACTCTTGATCATCAGGGAAGGTTACCATACATGTGAGCTGATTTCGTAACCAGGCTGTGATTTAATTGTACTGACCCATTGTGTCCACAGTTCCTCTAAAATATCAAACAAACAAGTTGTGGGAACTATGGACAAGCCCCGGCTGTTCTGCAACCATGACTGTGCCTGTGCAGGTTGGATGACAATCGGAAACTACAGTATGCGAGACATTTACGGAGGAGTTGTGAGGATTTTAGGAATGAACCCCTCCTTTGTGCATTTTGCAACTTACACTAGAAATTGTGGCTCAAAGACTCTTTTTTCAGTTTGAGATTCACAGTTGCTTTCTCTGCTCTCTCGTGTACCAGCTATACCTGCATAGTCCCGGACACCTTATCTTGAGCGAATAGTCACCATAGCAAAACAACACAGCATTGGACCGTTCAGGACACAAATGAAGGAATTGTTACCCACCAACCTGCCAACGAATTGGGCTGATTCCAAGTGAGCACTTTGGCGAACATGACGATTTAGGCCCTTGTTTCACTGTAAAAAATGTTACGATTCTAATCCCTGAATACGGCTAGCGAAGTGCTCGAAAATTTCACCAGTTTTGGATCACCAAACCTTCAATTTCAGCGATGTAGTTATAACGAGATGGCCTAACTTGATTGTGAAGGGTTGTGTTCGAGTGTCCGAGGCTGTCGGCTGGTTCTAGGATGGAACATTACAACGTGAGGGCCTGGTAAATCTTGAAATCCTCGTTTGAATTCATAATTCTGGAAAGTTGAGCCAGATATCCCCCTTCTACAACCTCTCACTGTACCATTGGGTGCTTTCTTGCAATGTGGTTATAAATTACTTCCAAAATGACAAATTGAACATGTATTCACTATGTAAAATGATATATACCGACCCACTTTTGTTTCGTGTTTAACCAACAGTTTCCCTAGGTTGCACCACTCGATCCAATTAGTTCTACACATGATGACTTTGTGAATTACGCATTAAGTGGTGGGGGGGGGGGTGAGAAGGAACAGGGGTGTCACTTTATTGAGGAACTGCACTCGGTGATTCCAGTGTGCTTGTCCCAACCTATGTTGCAATGATTCTGGCTTATAGTACATCCATGTATGGCCAGGTGTTGATTTTTGGGGGAGGAAACCTCAAGCAGTCTTGGCAGTGTTGATCTTTGAGGGAGTTGAGTTGAATGATGAGATGCATTCCTGTATCGGGTGCTAGCATTGTTAGTGTTACTTCTGTCAGAGTTCAACAATAAAGGTCGGGAGATAGTCAGATTCTGGCTGTTTTTCCCCTGAAAAAATTTCACTACAAAAATTTCAAGGAGGGAAAAATTCCCCCCGGTGTTGGATTCTTCTCAACCATTCAGGCTCAAATCGTTGTGATGCTGATAGACAATCTCTTCATGATTGTGAAAATGCTCCCAAGAGAGTCCTAGGAGGGGAATCCCCCCCCAAATTCCATTTCTTAGCACTAACACTTCTTTCTGTCGTATTCAGTTGGGCTACGCATGTAGCCCTGCCAGGAGGTTGTGAATGTAGTGCTGTCATCAAACACTCTCCTCCCTCTCCATGCTATGGTAGTTTACCCTGTTATCAATGCCAGTGTAAGCTAGCAAAGGTCAGCTATACCATTTTAATGGCAGACGACACATCTGTTTTTTAGGTTGGAATTCCACCGCAAACTGTGTGCAGCCCTCCTTCTAGTCACCCGTTGGACATGAGAATGGTGACCTTGTGAGGTGATTTGTGAATAGTTATTGGAGAGCCATAGTGGCAGCCCTATCAGAAGGCCCCCCCCCTCACCGGGTGAACACGACAAAGTGATAGTCTGA
The DNA here is from genome assembly GCA_026419785.1 of Sclerodactyla briareus. NCBI lineage: Eukaryota > Metazoa > Echinodermata > Holothuroidea > Dendrochirotida > Sclerodactylidae > Sclerodactyla > Sclerodactyla briareus. Next base: position 177,526 of record JAODTK010005590.1, on the reverse strand, counting down.
CATACTGCGTCATGAGTAAACAAGCAAGTGGTGCGTGCGGTATAGTACGGGTGTATGACAGTCAATGAGATCAGGGGTAATAACGTTAAAGCGCTTGAGCATGTCTTGGTGCTTAAAGCACCAAAAATTATTCTTGTTTGATTTATTTCAAGATGAAGATCAGATAATGAGAACCTAGAGGTGATTTGGTTTCTCTGACCATTCAAATTTTTTTGTTCTGGCAGTAACGTATGAGTCTTCAGGATTTTTCGGACAAGGAAGGCCCTCAGGATCCTCGAGCCTGAGTGATCACGGAAACCATGGAAGGAGCGTATATGACCTACCTGAATCCTGTACCATGCAACAGGGCCCAATAATCAACAAAGAATTATTGGGAGCCATCAACGCGGGGACCAGCTCGATGCCGATCATTACCGGAACGAGCTCCACTCGGCCAGATCAACGAACACCAGTTCCGACAAGAGCTGGACGAGACCAAGAGGGAGCTGCACCAGGCAATCACCGATCGAGAACCGTGCTGTCGGGATCTGGAGGAGCTCCCAGCCTGACCACACAGGAGGATAGGACGAGGCTGGAGAAGCGGTGGCGCCAGAACAAGGAGATTGTCCGTCAGCCCGACTCGTCGGACATGCTCCAGAAGATGTACGCACGCCATGGAGAAGATTGCGGAGATGACCAAGAATGTCCGGCAGCTCCGAATGAGGAACAACCAATTGTCATGGAGCGGACACCTGGGGGAGCAAGGTGGGAGCGGGTGTGGGGGACCAAGATATCAGACCTGCAAGCCCAGGTAGATTCTATAATGTCAGAGAGGACCAGCGTGAAGGACAGATGAACAGCTGTCAGCAGAATACATGAAGGGATGTTGTGTTCAATATAAACGGTATCAGAATCGGACTCGGGCAGATATTGGACAATCGGTATGTAATCGAAATCAGCACAAGTTATAAAAAATACAATTTATTGCGCTGACGGCACTTACCTACTAATTAACCTGTGCAGTATGACTCAAAAAGGTCTTAGAATCTAGTAGCTGTGAAGTTGGAGTGCCAGAATTCAGAAAAAGAATAAAAAGAGAAAAAAGAGAATGGGGCGGAGTGCCATTCAGGCCAGACAATAATGCCAGATCTAGCTAGCTGTTAGTTGGCATAGTGGTACAAAGGTAAGTGCAGCGCTTTTAAATTGCCATAAAGGGGGGTTGGGGCAGATTAGGCTAACAGATCTTCACTTACGAGTCCCTATTCAACCAGTATAGATGCTTTTTTTCTACATCATCTATCAATATACAGAATAATCACAGTCAAGCATAATAATTGGGGAGTACAAAGCCAAAGAATGATGCAAGACATAGGTTTTCATCAGCGTTTGCTATTGAGTATAACATCCTTAGAGTAAATGTGGAGGTATTAAAGTAAAAAATGTGAAGGAAAAAGTACGGCACAAGAAATCGGTATCGGAATCGGAATCAGGAGATCATGAGATTAATAATTCATAAATCGGTATGATCGGATTATACCATAACCGTTGGAACATGAAAGGTAGGTGTTATAGTAAGGTCCTGGGAGAGATTCTTAGGGTTCAGAGAGGGTGCTGCAAGAAGGGAGAGGGGGCTCAACAGTGGAGAGAGGTCTAGTACCCAAGAAAAAAACAGTTCATGAGAGCTGGGCGCTACAGTGTCTTCAGGGAGGTTCCTTGGGGTTGGGAGAGGATTATTCATAGAGCATGCAGGATGGTGGAGGGAAAAAGAAGCCATTAGATAAAAAAGGGACTAGTAACCAAGAGACAGCAGTACTGTGGGTATTGTCATTGCAACAGGGTCTCAAGAGGGCTTTTGTCAGGCGTTGGGGGAGGAGTGTGGTTGGAGGGAAGGTCATGAGGGCAGAAAGACCAGTATAGAGGGACAGAGAGCAGCGGAGTATCAGCAGACAGAGGGCCAGTATCACTGTACAGTGTCTTTAGAGGGGTGTCTTGGGGTTTATGAGGGGTTGCAAGTGAGACAATTATATATGTTAGTCCTATAGGTCGATTGGTGGGTGCACGGGGTATATGAGGACAGGGAAGACCATATTTGAAAGAGAACTGCACATAGTGCATCACAATATGTGCCCTCTAGGCTCTTGGAATAGCTCTCTTATGCAACCTGATTCTGAAAGTAGGCAATGCACATCTTGTTTCCAGTCGTTGAAAACATGCTATCAGGGAAGACAAATTTACCACTGAAATGTTTGCAGTATGCAACCCATAAAGCTCGTACCAGACTCTAGCAGATTCTGTGCAGGGTGGGGGGTAGCCCAATCCAGCGGCCTTCCATTAATGTCAGCTGTATCAAGGAAGCTTATCGGAATTGGTGTTTGTTAATCTAAACTTTTGTTTAACCTACATTAAGCACTGTTTGCTGATTAAGTGGTCCGTCATAATGTCCTCAGATAAAAAAATAGTAGCCTGGTAGGACAGTCCTTGGCAAATTTGTCGTCTTTTATTCATATTGTGCAGGTAATGCGAGAGTTGCAGATCTCCCACAAAGAGCGTGATGATGCCCTCGCGAGAGCAGTCCTGAAAAGATACACACAGAGACAGTGATGGTAGTACAACCAGGGTCCTCCGGTCAAGAAAGAAAGATTTGGAGATGGCCATGAGGCGGTCGGTCGAAGAGAAGGAAGAACAACGAAAAGAGATGATGGACAGCCCAGAGTACTCCACTGTGATGGGGGAGAGGGACGGGGGTACTCAAAGGAACAATAAACACAGGTGATGCTGAAAGGAGAGAAAGAAGAGGGCAGAGCAGAGCACAAGATATGGCTTCTTGAGCAGGAGGTGGAGACCCACAAGAAGAGGGCTACAAGTAAGACAAGGCGGGGTAGGGAGGACAGCACGAGGGTGGGTAGAGAGGGGATCGGGCTATGACAGCGTGGCAAAGAGGAGGCGCAGGTAGGGCCAGCAGGGTGGGTAGAGGTAGAGAGGACAGGATGGGTAGGGAGGGAACGGAGGCGACAGCAGAGACGAGAGAAGGCTACAGAAGGACAGGGGGGTGGGTAGGAAGGAGCTGAAGCCGCAGCAGAAGGAGAGAAGGCTACAGGCTAGGACAGGTGGGTAGGTAGGACAGAGTGGGTTAGAGTAGAGAGGGACTGAGGCAGGGACGAGGATTAAAAGAATGCTAAAAGGTGGGACAGGTTGAGTAGGAAGAAAAATGGGTAGGGAGGGGGGGTAATGAGGCTCTGAAAGAGATGCAAGATTGCAAGAGAAGGGTACACAGGATAGGGCAGGGTGTGGGCAGGGAGGACAGGGGGTAGGGAGGGGTAGGGAGGGGTGAGGAGACAGCAGGACAAGAGAAGGGTACACAGGTAGGGCAGGGTGGCAGGGAGGGACAGGAGGTAGGAGGGCTGAGGCTGACAGCGAGACAAGAGAAGGCTACAGTTAGGACAGGTGAGTGGGGAGGACAGGGTGTAGGGAGGGGCTGAGGCTGACAGCAGAGGCGAGAGGAGGGCTACAGTAGGACAGGGTGAGTAGGGAGGACAGGGGCGGGTGGGTAGGGGGGTTGAGGATGACAGCAAGAGCAGAGAAGGATACAGTAGTTAGGTGCAATGGGGGAGGGAGGAAATATCTAACCGGGAACAGGAACTGAGGACTAGCAAGAGTGGGCTGAAGCTTTAAAACCTAATCCTGATGCAAGCCCTAGAGGGGCTCGATTGGTCGAAGACACTTATCTCACAAGATAAAAAACTGATTTAGCCTGGTGTCGAACCTAAGATGACCCCGAGCAATGTTCTGGATGATGAGGGCACAGAGCATAGGTCCGTTCTACACTTTTATGTATTGTGCAAGTTTGGTCAACAGGACAATGAGGCAGGAGCTTGGACATCGCCCCACGAAGATGTTGAGAACCTCAGCGACTGTTACGGGATATGCTTGAAAAACAAGAAGGAGCGAGGGAAGAGGGGACGGCCCTTGAAGGACTTGAGAAGTTCAAGGAACAGCGGCGGGGATCGGAAGGAGGCGAATGGAGGGCCCCTCGACCAACGGGACATGCTCCTCCTTAAGTACTATGATGCCGAGCAGCAGCAAAAAGCGATGAACAACGAGAGGAACCGGGCGAATCGAGATATGGGCCGATGACGGGGACAGGTGGACTACTACAGGAGGACATCAAAGATGCTTTGCAGGTATGTAGTCAGTTTGGGGTGAGTATTAGCAGTTCGGAGTACAGTTAATGAGATGATAATGATATTGTGTCAAAGGTAATGAGTGGAAGATGGAAGTTTGACGTTAAAAATACAGGGTGCAGAACAATGTTCGGAAAAACTCCCTTGCCGAAAAGTACGACTCTGCCAAACACTTACAGATTTTCCACCAAAACTATCCCAACAAGAACTCCGAAAACATGGAAATGAATTTGTTGTGTGTTTGTCTCGCCTGAACGTTTGTTCAGGAGAGGACATAGTGGTCACTTGTGTGCTGTCTGTCTGTCTGTCGGTCTGTTTGTCCGTTATGTGCGGGTAGAATCTCCTGAAACGTGGAAAGCCATCATGCTAGGACCTTCTTGTGGAGGTGAGCGGTTGAAGAGTTTGCCGATGTGCAGTCCACGTTTAGGCCAAAGACCATTCTCATTTGCGATAAATTTGCATTATTAATGAAAATTGCCTGGAAGTGTGTACAAGATATCTCTGATCGGTAGATGCATTGTGATGCCGTTCAGGGATATAACAACTATGAGAGTCCCGAAGTAGATCAGATTCCTGGCCGATCTGCTACAGTAATCGTATAATTTCATAATTTCTGCGATAGTTTTTAAGAAGTTTGTTGGATTTTTGAACGAAATTGGTGGAGAGGTTTATCTATAGTCCCAATGAATTTTCAGTAGGGACGAGGGCACAGAAGGTCTTTAATGCCTACTAATCTTGTCCTTCAAGGTCACTTAGGGGTCAAAAAATGTTTTCTGGCCCCTAATCGGAGAATTGAATATCCCTGAAGGCTGAAGGTTCCCCATTGTGATATAATTGTTGACCTGCATTGTGTGACCTCTGACCTCAATTTGACCTCTTCGGGTGGTCATGTGGGAAAGGTGAGTCTTGAATAATGTGCTTATTTAAGGAGGTAGTACAGGCAGAAAAAATAGCAACTGGTTATTGAGGCTAGTGATCGACATTTGTGGCTTTATGGAGGAAAGACCAATCCCCATTTCGATCGGAAACTGACTTTGGTAGTTACAAGGGTCAAAGTTTAATTAATAGTTTTTCGCAATAACATTGGGCGTGTTCATTGGAATGCAATATGCGACTAGGAGTGGAGCCTTCACATGGGAGTAACAATTTTTATTTAAAAACACGTCCATGTCATTAAAGGTCATCAAAGGTCACGTAGGGTATTTAAAAAGATGATTTTAGTTACTTTTTGGCAAAGCACTGGGCTGTTAAGCAGAATGCAAATGCTCTTAGGAACGTGGATGTACTCACATGGAGAGTACAATTTGATAAAAAACTGCCATGTCATTTTAAAGGTTCAGTCAGGTCCCTTAGGGGTAAAAAAAACTGTTTGTTGGCCATAATCGGAGAATGAATATCTGTGAAGGCTGGAAGGTTCACCATTGTGATATAATTGTTGACCTGCATGTGTGTGACCTCTGACTCAATTAGACTCTGTCGGGTGGTCTGTGGTTAAAGGTTGAGTCTTGAATAAATGGGCTTATTTAAGAAGTACGGGCAAAAAAATAGAACATGGTCATTTGGGAATGTGATAGACCTTTGTTGTGATTAATGGAGCGAAACCAAACTCCCGCTTCGATCGGACACTTACTTTGGTAGTTAAAAGGTCAGTTCAATTTATACCTTTTTCGCAATAAATTGGGCGTGTTCATTGGAAAATGGCCAAATATGCTTCTAGGAGGGGATGCATCACATGGAGAGTACACCAATTTTTATAAAAAAAACCGTCATTGTCATCACAGGTCATCAAAGGTCACGTGCGGGGTAAAAAAACGATTTTAGTACTTGTGGCATAGCACTGGGCATGTTAATCAGAATGCAAAATGCTCCTAGGGTGGATGTATCACCTGGAGAGTTACAATTTCATAAAAACTGCATTGTGTCATTAAAGGTTATTCAAGTTAACTTAGGGGTCAAAAGCTGTTTCTGGCCATAATCGGAGAATTGAATATTTGTGAAGGCGGACGGTTCACCAGTGTGATATAATTGTTGATTGCATTTGGACCTCGGACCTCCAATTTTTTGACCTCTCAGGTGGTCATGGGTCAAGTTGTTTTGGTCTTGAATAATGTGCTTATAAGGAGTTACGGGCAAAAAAAATAATAAACTAGTTATTTGTGGGATATTGGATATGATAGACCTTTGTGTACTACATGGAGGAAACCAACTCCCGCTTCGCTCGGACGCCATACTTTGTAGTTAAAAGGGGTCAAAGTTTAATTTAATAGCTTTTTCGCAAAAATAACATTAGGCGTTTTTATTGGGATGAATGCAATATATTGTTCTAGCAGTGGATTGCATCACCATAGAGAGTAACAATTTTTTTATAAAAAACCGTCCATGTCATGAAGGTCATCAAAGGTCACGTAGGGTAAAAAAACTGATTTTAGTACTTTTGGCAATAGCACTGGGCATGTTCCTCAGAATGCAAAATGCTCATTAGGAGTGGAGTATCACATGGAGAGTTGCAATTTTCATAAAAACTGCCATTGTCATTTAAAGGTATTTAAAAGGGGGGGTCCCCCCCACTTAAGGGTCAAAAGCTGGTTTCTGGCCATAATCGGAGAATTATATAGTGAGGCTGAAGGTTCACCATGTGATATTAAGTGTGATCTGCATTTGTGTGACTCTGACCTCAATTTGACCTCTGGCGGGTGGTCAGGTGGTCCCAACGGGTGAGTCTTGAATAAAGGTGTAGAAACTGGTAGTTTTGGATGTGTGATAGGACCTTGTGTTGCATTTATGAAAGAGGACCAACTCCCGCTTCGACTCGGACTCTTACTTTGTTGATAAAAACCGTTATGTCATCAAAGGCACTATGGACAAAAACTGTCAAACAATAACATTTACTGCAACAAGCTCAGAGACTGTACGCTACCATTTTAAAGAATGGTTTAGTCTCGGGGCACCCTAGATGACAGCATGCATGTTGAAATCACATTCTATAGCATGCTTCAATAACAAAATGTTTTGTTTTACTCATTTAACCCGAGGCATTGTTATTTACAGTAATCCTAAACTAGTATTCCCAGCTTTGTGACAGAACAGAAATTTCATCAATTGTCAAAACCTGCCTTTTACCTTGAGGTTCACATCAGGCCTGTTAACCTACTTCTGGGCCCCCTACCACGACATAAAAGTGTAAACATTCAGTCAAGTGGTTTACGTACTACCAGGCACCGATTCAAGAATGAATGGTGTCAGGTGTCACTTGCAGTAGCTCTGGTGTGTGAGATGGGGGAGGGAGGGTAACTCCCCTTGTCCAAATAGTGGTGACAAATTAAAAATAAGCCGTAACGCTATTGCTATGGAGGGAATCGGTCTATTCCCCCAACACTGTGCAGTGGTGAGCATGCCCATTTACAACCACGAACTGGCTTATTATTGTTATTCTATATATGGGAGCGACCCGCCAGGGCCAAGGATGCTCAGTTTAGGCATCATTCCAGTCGCTGATACGAAAATGGTTAGTGGAAATCATGTTAAAGGCCAATATATTCTCCTTTAGTGCCTTTGGGCAAGGCACTGTCTATGTGGATACACTCGGTAAACACAAAACCACCTCAGCAAAGGCAGATAGTGAATATGTTAAGTCCCATAATACAGACTTATGGAGAACACAATGTGCACCACCAGTCCTACGTTATCCCAAATATGCCAAATACAAGGTAATAGAGGTACCTGCAAAGTTGTTTTCCTCAATGTGAGAATTGCTGTGAGCGGACCTGTAGTCTCCTTCAACGGCCAGTTGCTATGACACACGTGGGAGAATCACCCCCCGTCAGTTATCACAATATAGATTTATGGAACAAAATTTCCTTGAACATGAAAATGTGATTACTTTGGGCCTGAATTATTTTAACACGCGTTCTGAAAAAAGCTGCGAAAACATGGTGGCTGGAGTCGAGAGGTAGAGCAATCGGTGCAATGCTGAAAAACAGCTGGTAGGAAATAACAGCATGCACACACGAAACAATATCCCACTGAATTACTTGACGTTTTAAACCTGTAGGAATTGAATCATCCACCAATCATAGTTTACAATTCGAAGCAGCTTTAGTTGCCTGCAGAGGTGCAATAAGCCTAACCTATGCTTCGCCTATATCCTCCAAAGAGTATCATACTGAAAATGGTCACGGGGGTAAGAAAACCCTATTGAAATCTTGCTGTAGAACCGGTGGTTGGCAAGCAGGTGTCAGAGCTTCAGAGCAGCCTTCCACCGGGGGGATCGTGTTTGAAATCCTGGGTCGGGTCATACCGAAGACTTTTGAAATGGTACCTGTTGCCCTTTGCTGGGTGCTCAGCACCCGAGACTGGGCAGGGAGGAAACTCTGTTGTTTCAGGCTGCACTGCCCCTCGTCCTGACTTCACACAGGTGGGGCTTGGCCGGAGTTTGTTTTATATTATTATGCTAGCACTCTGCACAACCTTTTCTTTCCTACCATTGGTGCTCTCATTTTCCACACTAATGATAGATTGAATTATCCCCTCAATGGAATTTTTCGTGGGTCAGAATTGGGTTAGGGACTAAAGGTAGGGTCACGTTTGGGTGGTGATTGTCCAGGGTGGGAATTGTCCGGGTGTGAATTGTCCTGGCACCGATTAATCATCACTTATGCTTAATGATAAATAACTCAGAAAAAGCTGCTGCTATCCTCAGTCTGTTGTTCTCATAGGAAACTGCCAAAGCCAAGCACCTGCCGTGACTTGCGTTCAAGAGATGTACAAGGTCGTCCAAGAGCGGGAGAGCATTCGCACCCTCTGCGACCAAATGAGGAAGGAGCGGGACCTCACCGTGAATAAGCTGGCGGAATCTCTCAGGAAGGTCGTGATATGGAAACAACGAATAAATCTGTCATGGACTTCCAGAGAATTATGTGAGCCATGGATCACATTCCATAACAAGTGGGTGTAAAGTTGGTGGGGAAGTGGGTGAAGGTGGTGGGTATGAAGAAGCGGCACTCACTGTTGTTTGATGAATTTCGCTGAGGTGTCCCCCACACATGGAAATCAGTCGAATAACTCCTCCAGGAGGTTAGGCGAGTCAAAGGTCCATAGGTGTCAGAAAGGAAGAGGGGGGTTGGGGAGGGTTGAGAAGTCGAGATAGGACCAGAACCGTCAGGAGCTAGCTAATATCTCAGGGAGGCATAACGAACCAGCAGGGGGAAAAAAAATAGTTCTTTTACAGACTCACAGAGTGGGAATGAGTCAAGACAGACTTGGAACAGGGAAGGTTTCATGGTTGGATTCTCTATAGGTGAAAGTTACATAGGGTCTTCATATGTTTCCCACCGTGGCCCCCAGCAGTAAGTTGGGTGTAGCTTCCAGGAGGTGATGGGACTAGGAGTTTTCAGACATTAATTTGTGTATTTCCGTTTGGTAGTTATGCAATCCATTTCCCCACTCAACTTACCCCATATTGACGGACGATAGGTTGCCAGCCTGGTACTACTTGGAAGATTGTCAGATGTTCAATGGCGTGGGGTGGAGTTGCAAAGTACAAGATGGGTCAAGTATTGATAAGCTTCACAGATTCACAAACCATTTTGTTTTTGTTTATTATTCCATGTCCTCATTCGAGGTTTTTTTTTATCATAGCTAAGATGCGAGCCATCCCGCGAGAGGCTAGGAGGATGCACTGATAGCCCAGCACCCGCAAAGACTCTGCTATAGACGCCGACTACCTGGAATGGGAGTCAGAAACAGTGGAACTGATGGACGACATCTGATCAACGTAATCTATGCTTGGGGAGTGCTGTGGAGCAATGATGCATAGCCAGTCTGAGTGTGAGGTCAGGATAGGACAGCTAGTAGCACAGTGCACTGACACCCCACCTACCCCTCCCCACCTACCCCTCCCCACCTACCCTTCCTGTAGTTAGAAATAAAAACAATTTGAAAAAAAACATGCTATACTCCCAGATAAGCGGAACAAAATTAGACCTGATCGATACTCTTCTAATGACATTAAAAAAAAAAAATGTTGGAAATACCCCCAGGAAATGTTCAACTTCATCCTAGCAGGGCTAAATGGGATTCAGAACAATGGACACATCAATTTCATGGTGGGGGAAAGGGGGGGGGAATGAAACAGTGGAACTTCATGGACACCATCCATCAGTATATTTTATTAATTGGGAGGGTGAAGTGGAGCGGTGTGATGAGATCAGTCAGAACGCGAGCCAGGATGAGGATTTGCTGATTTGGGGGGGGGCCACCACATCACGGTTTCTTCTAACAAGACTCTGACTATCTGGAATACGCACCATCTCAATAATTAATTCATATGTAATGATGGCAGGGCTGGATGCATAGGCAAATAATTCCCACTGGATATTGTGTCACAGGAGGGGGTGGGGGTAAAGCATGTTCACTCAGTTGGCACTGGTGGGAAGGGGAGGCGGGTACATTAAAATGTGTCGTATTGTATTCGCGTCACAACCATGTCCATTTCATGTCCCCAGGAGATTGTGAGTTTGTGCCCTGGGGATTTGGAATGTGGCTGAATGACCCGCTGACATGAAAAGAGCATGTTTCATTGGTTTGTAGCTAGCTGAGGGGATTGGGGGGGGGACCGGAAGAGAGTTGTTCAAATGTGTCATTTGCATTCAATATTACAATCACGAGAATGCCTCTTTTATTTTGTCAGGGGAGTGATGAGTTTGCCACCCTGGGTTCGACTGTGGCCGAGTGTTCCTGACCCACACACAGCTACCCACCGCCGAGGATTGTTCCATCTACGTTTCACAAGAGTGGAGAATGGAAGTCCTGCACATGGTAAGCTCAGGTATGGTTACAAGAGAACATAGGTATTTATAATACCATTTGTTCCGATTTTGAGCAAACTTGACATCTAGAACAACTCAACAATCCGAACAACATGAAATATGGGCCTGTAATAAATACTCTATTCCTTCAGGAAAAAGCTAATGTACACAACACAATGTGGAGAATAGGAGGAATTTTTCTGATGTAATGAATTATACTCCATATTTGTTCAATGTACTAGTAAGTATTGTTACACATACATCAATGAATGTTATATATGCATGTTATTCTGCATATTCTAAATCACCAAGCTATCCACTGTTGCATAGCCTTAAGAAATTTTTGTTCAACCACGTGCAGATCGGCTATCAGATACACAAGATCCAGAGAGCATACTGCTACTCTTCAGGGGTATGAAAACGGCGATACAACGCAGAATTGCTTGTTTCATTCATGAACGCATGTTCACACGCGCAGAAGAGCAGGTTTTGGCATTCCTATGGTTTGCATAGTTTATCAATATGTCCTGTGTTGTTTTGTAGTGCTACCATTTAGTCAGAGTCAGTTATCTGCTATATCTTGTAATCATTTACCCTCCTATCTCCTTTTCCTACTCAATCCATCTCATCAAAAAGTCATTGAATGGCAATGCTTTTAGAGTTGAGATGGCTGATGAGAAAATATTACTTCTTCTTTTCAGAGTCATGACTGCCTGATTCGTATCAATGACATTGATCTGAGTGCGTCTACCAGGCAAGGTGTCAGAGGCCCTGTCCAATTGTCAAGATATTCTGGTCATGGTGAGTTCAATTTGAAGAAAAAAAATTGAACATGGTAGATACTCTTTGTTCATATACAGCTCGTACTCTGGAGGTACGTTAACCTCACTTAACCATTTTACCATGAGACAAAAAGTGCTATCTTTTTTGGTACTGGTTCAATAGATATTACAAGTCCTACGAGGGCAAGGATCACCCTCGACTGTTAGACAGACATAGGGGACCTCAAACAACCCCCTCTGTGTCCAGGTGGGTAGAGGAGTCGCACGCAGGATGCACGTATACTGATCCTGCCTAGTGAAACCCCCCTGATGGTTCTTTGACAGTGAGGCTCTCTCTGCAGCCAATATTATTGCGAACTATTCCATCAATTCCACCACCTCAATGCCCATGCTGGTTTTCTACCCCTTTTGCCCGTTCCTTTGAAACCATCTCTCTGTTGTTTTCCTAGTTTCCAGTTTATTTACCACTCTCCATTACCATATACAGATATACAGAGAATATTCAATATAATATAAGGAGACATGCTTATACATATATACTTACATATACCATAAGTTGGGTGGATGGCCCAGAGTGAGGTTTACACTTTTTTAGTCTGGCCCTATGGTTAAACTTGGAGTTGAAAACAGGAATTCTATTCCACAGTAGACAAAGAAAGAGAAGAAAAGGCAAATCCATTTAGCTACGAAAAAAAAAAAATGAAGGAGATTGAGAAGAAGTTAGTTATGCATAGTCATATTTTTTACTGAACAGGTGCTGCCTAATTTTTTTCTTGAATAACTTAAGTTGAAACAGGCATTCTATTCACAAAGTAGACAAAGACGAGAAAGAAAGGCAATCCATTAGTACCCAAATGAAGAGATATCAAATGAAGAAAAGTGAGTTATGCATAGTCCAATATTTTACTGAAACAGGTTTGAGCTGCCTAAATTTTTTCTTGAATAACTTAAGTTGAAACAGGATTCTTCACAAAGTAGACAAAGAAGATAAGAAAAGGCAAATCCAGTGAGCTCCCGCAAAATGAAGGGAGATTCAAATGAGAAAAGTGATTATGCATAGTATATATTTTTTCTCTAACAGGTGCTGCTTAATTTTTTTCGTGAATGACGTTAGAGAGATTGGTTTTTTCAAAGAAAACTAAGCGCACAAATGAATTCGTCAAAAAATCAAGTATAATGATAATTATAATATTAATGAATATAATATCTGAGGCTCGTCATCAAGGTACTAGCGCTTTTTCAACGTAAGTGGCTCAGAGCGCTTCACAGACATTAACCTGTTCATAGGAATTGTTGGTACGCACTCTGACAACCCAGCAGAGTTAGTGCACAGCCTAACACGCCGCCGGTTGTCTCAAGTTCCTCCCAGTCCCCATTTAAGCAACCCTGTGTAGAGAGGTGCCAATGGAGATGGCGTGCCTTCCCAAGGACACCACGGAAAGCTGAAATCGGTCTGTGGGGTCCAACTCGCAATCTTCCGATCAACATTCGGAAGCTCCACCGACTGAGCAAACGGATCTGCCATAAAAAAAGCTGGTTAATCAGACGTAGAAGAAGTTTCATTTCCTATGGCATTCCTCCATTTGTTCCCCTGGAGCTCTGGAACTTGTGCCTGTCCTAGGATAGATCTTTCTATTTACGCTTGTTATGTTTACTCTTCTGAGTGGCCAGTTGCCCATACGTAAAACGAGCCAGCATTTCTTTAATTTGCTGGATTTCATTCTCTCACGTTGAAGGCCATGGTCCATGTAAATATGACTGACCTATTGGTACTTTCTATTCATTCCATGTTAATTATCAGCCAAAACCCCACACGGAATTTCAGGAGGGTATGAACCAAACAGCTGTCCTTGATGTGACGAGGGTCATTTCGGGGGAGAATCAGAGAATTGTGAAAAATCGCTACTTAGGATATTCCAGCATGTACACGATAACTTCCCCCCACTTGGATGGATTAAACTCATACTGGGTGTCTGGGTTCCCATTATGAGTACATGAAGTTGAGCAGTGCTTTAGCTTGGTCAGTCATGAGTCCACGACTGAGCCTTCAGGTTTCTTTTTTGGAAATTTTTGTTATGGTATACTGCCGATCAAATCCAAACTTTTCAAACCCCATCAGGATGCAGACCTGGATACTGCACCTATTGTCACTGCGAATCCCTCACAGATACACGAATAAGGCAATGCCTCTTTGGTGTACCTTAATGTGGGGGTAGGGGTCATCACACACGATGTCAACTTGGCCTACCCCTTGTTTGTCTCTGCTCCAATCCTTGTGCTGAGCTTCCACGAGAAGGCAACCGGTCCATTGTGAATTCTTTGGTATGACCCGACCGGCATCGACCCCCGGTCTCCCGGGTGGAGGCCGCGCTCTCCCAACTGTGCCAACCACACGGTCTTGTTCACTATAAGCTATTAGCCAGACATACCATACACTATACATATCCCAGGCGTGTAGAGTATTAAGCTGCTTATACACTGCACAAAGGGTGGTGATGATGTGAAATTCATATAGCTATTAGACAGACTTCATAACATCAACCAAAATTAGGAGGGTGTAGATGTAGAAAGGGGGCATGAAAAGACTACAGCAAGTGACTATACAAAGGGATTTAGAAGCTGCTGGAAGAAGAAAAAAGGACAATAGGTTTGTGAGCCTTGGGATGAAAAGAATACATCCCGTAGTTCCACCCACATCAGGGAGAAAACCAACTTTGTGGATGGTTGTCAAGCCCGTTACAGCCCTCACTGGGATTATATTTTTCCTTGGCCATTAACCGAAATAGAACAACAACAAACAGACTTTTCATCACGTTGAACTGAGTGAGGCTGAGTGAGCTATCATAGATACCTGGGTCTAATGTGAAATCCTGTCATGACTTGTGATTTCCTGCCTATATGTGCACATGGCATAATTAATTGGTTTCCTGCTGACTGAGCCAATCAGTCTCAGGTCTGGCTCCCTGCGTTCAAGTAAGAACTCACTGAGCTGTACAAGGTGACGCTCACTAAGCGTGCACCGTAACCTTCAGGAAAAAAATTTATTATGTTAATATACTGGTGGAGAGGAAAAAAAAACCGTTAGTGGAGGTGAAAAATAACAGAGATAATAGTTTTTATATATGGATTAATTTCTGGAGTACTCCTACCACATCTTCGCACATATTATACCCATTATTGTAGTGATTCATCAGATTTGTACTATGTATAGTGGGTTTTATGTTTCCGGTAGAGGGGGCAGGCCAAGTTACTACTTGAATAAGCAGAAAGGCCAAAGGGGCAGGTGTGGTTGTGGAGGCATTATTTCTTGCGGCTAATTATGTGTGACATCTAGGTGGAGTGCTGGCATACATCATAATCGTTTGCTATGCGGTACAGTAATAATATATATATATATATATCTGGGTATTATATATCGCCTTCCCACTGTGGTGCTCAAAGTAATTTAGATATTACCCTGTTCAAATAAGAACATCTGCAAAAGGGTGTGCTCACTGCACTCATTTTAATTGTTGTCCTGACTCCTAGGTTGCCAACCCTGGTGTATAGGCTCAGTAAGTCACCAATGGTATGCTCATAGGGCACAAAAGAAGATATAATAAGCTAACATGGAACAGGGTCCTTAGGCCAAGATCTCAAGCTGTACCCAAGACATATGCTCTGCAGTCAGTGATTGGAGAGAAGGGAAGGCAATCCAGCACCCCATACTGTAGGGGGAAAGAACAGGTTGAAGTTCCATCCAGTCTTCGACATATTCAAGAAAATAAGCATCATGATCTTGGAATGAATGTCATCATTCGATACCGCATCTACAAGAAGAACTTCAGTCAATATTACTACACTCAAAATCATTTCTATTCTTGCGAAAAAAAAAATTGTGATCAGTCGGCAAATTCTGAAAAAAGACGGCCAGCCCCAACAAATGTATGTTTCACCACAGGGACCTATTACCATCATTTCAACATATTTTTTTTTAATTGTAGTTTTTTGTATTAGTCAATACAATAGATCACTACAGTGTGTGGGTAGGCTTCGTGGTTGGAAAGTAGGACATGAAATATAGACTGAATGGAACTTAATTGTTTGGTAGTCATATTTAAGGATTTAATGTAATTTTATCTCTCCACTCTGCTGCAGTAGCTTCTCATGTTTTGTACCCAATGTGAAAGAAGGAAAGAAATAAAAAGCAGTATCAATAGATTAATATACAGTCATATAAAACAGATGATGTCCACTTGTAGAAATCTTTCACATTCTATTGTTCTGCCATACAATGCCAATAGTGTTGTCCCACTGTGTCTCTGCTTCAACACCTCAGGTTGTCAAACGGAGACGTTCCATGCCTGCAAGCCCATCACCCTCACGTTGGACATTTCCAGAACGAACCCCCTAGTCCTCGAGAATGGAGTGTTTGTGAGTGGCGCAATCTCTGGGAGCCAGTCGCTGAGGGAGCTGGGTATCATACCAGGAGACAGGATCTCATGGTGAGTCTCCGTAGCCAAAAGTTCCTTCCCAATGCGAATTCGCTTCTCAACTCGACCGAGAACTGTCTGTCCTCTCCCACGAAAGATGAATCCCTTAATCTCTTCCTTGGCCCACTGACAAAAGAGAAGGATGGGTTAGTGGCATAATGCTGGGAAGGCACCTAGCTGCAGGATTCTCATCTTCTTGACCGCTCTGTCTGAGCGTACCTGCTGTTAATATCCAGAATGAAGGTTTGGATTGCATGAATGTCGTATTCTAGTCGTGATGTTCTTGACTAATTTCCTGTACTTGCACTTGATCAAGATGAAGTCAATTTGGTGCTGTATGGCCAGATTGGAATGTGATGAGGTGGTTTCCTTTCTCATCATAATAATAACAACTGAGGGTCTCTTAATGTCCAGTACCTTTTCAACCTATCTTTCATAGTGCAAAAAATTCAACTACCTCGAGTACCGCTTCATTGCCAATTTGACGATCTTGCATCTTGGCATCTTTTCCCTCCAACATTCCCGCAGCTTGACCTCTCCATTTTAAACCTCTTAGAGACAGCAGAGGTCAATTTTTCTGCAGCCTCTTGTGATCTTACCTTTCAAAGTACCAACATTCAGAGTTGGTGCGGTAGTGGAATGAGGATCTGGGGGTGCCTGCCACGCCCCGCACCGGGCACCCACCCTACCGTTTATGACACCCCGCTTTAGAGCTAAGGGTCTCACGTGGTTCCATAGCTTGTACATCCACCATAGTGAAATGGAGCAGAGTTTTCAGAACATGAAAATTGGGGAGCAAATGGTCAACTAGGATGTGAATTGTAAGTTATCCTAATAACATACGGCTCAGTTATGTCCTTCACCTCCAGGTGATGGTGGTTTTCTGTGAAGATTATGTCTAGAGATGCATCATTAGGACACATGAACAACCTGGGTAGGAATTGTCGTAACTGCTTCTTCAGTTTTCCGTTATCTCACAATCTAACAATTTTTTCCCCCCGCTCCAAATAGGTGAACAACACACCAGTGGAGAATATGACTGCACATGAAGTACAGTCCTTGCTCACTTCTGCCAGAACCCAGTCAACGTCAACCGTCATGCGTCCTCTCGTCGGTCCCCGCCACCCAGCAATGCCTCCAAAACCAGCGCCAGTCCACGGTAGACGCCTTCAACCGTTGGGAGGCATCCCCTGTGCCTATCGTCGCCGATGATGCCGGGCGAACCTGGCGGAGACCCCGTTGAGCGTCATAGCTCCCTCAAGGAGACCAGCGTCCAGACTGAGCCCGAGCGCAAGGTCTCCCGTGAGATGAGCTTCAGGAGCAGCCACAGTAGAGAGGACAGTCACGGGAGCAACGCCGAGCAGGGCACCCTCAAAGCTGCGACTGGAAGAGGCCAAGCTGCGCCATCAGCGCAGTATCGACCAAGGGAGTGTCAGATCCCTCAGGGTGGGAAGGGGCTGAGGCGAGAGACGAGTACGATGCCGACCCAGGAACTCTGAAGGCCTCGGATTGGGAGGCAGTGAAAAGGAGTCATCACCACGTGGCTCAGGGGACACATGGTAATGGACCCATGGGACGCATGACAACATGGGGATCTAATGCAATGCACGGACAACCTAAGGCACAGGGGGCAATGAGTTCTTCTGATTGGGAGACCGTAAGAACAAGCCACCAACAGTATGCCTCGGATGTAGGGGAGGAGAGAAGAAGGGAGACGGATAGGAGAGTCTTTCCCTGGCTCATGCCACCCAGCGCTCCAGAGATGAACAGCACCATGTTGGATCACCACCCAAACATAACTCCAGGCACCATCAGAGAGATCTGAGTTTGTCTGGATTCCCTCCGGAGTACTCCAAGACCCACAAGAGGCGGAGGGGTAATAAAAGGGACCAGTGGGAGAAAGCTGACTATAACTCCACATGGCCCAAGTCTAGGGGGCCCCAGACATGCTCGCCCAGGTGAAGACTGACCTGGTGACAGTCACCCCTCTCATGAACCCTCAGACCTACTGTGACCCCCAGCAAGAGAGAACAGTGAGTCCACCAAAGCCCCCCAGCAGGAACTCCTCATTCCACATCGCACATCAGCATTCCTCGTCCGGGTCGTCGGTCGGGTCACGCCGGAAGAATTCGAACACATCACCTCCTTCCCCTGGGCCCGCGGAGGTTGCTTCCTCTCCGGTCAGCCCCCGGGCCCCCCCCAGAAACATTCCGCCAGTATCCCGCGAATCATGGTCTCCCGGGGGTAGTGGTTACCACCCCCCTGGCGCTAATGGCACTCGCATCGCAAAGTCCAGCAAGGTGGTACCAACCAGGAAGTGGGGCAGTTCGGGTCATCCCCCATCTGCAGATAGACCAGTGTCAATGCCACCCTGTCTGGACCCTAACTACCCATTTGGGCAGACTTTACCTAGGAGGATTAGTCATCACCCGAACAGTCTCCTTCGAATCAATCTCCCTACCCCCAGCCAAAGTCGTCGAGAGGCCGGCCACCAGCGATACACTTCGCAAGTAACTCTAATCCTGTAACAGTGGAGGACTATGACTCCTTCCTGCCTCAGCGGACTCACAACCCTCCCTCTGCCCCCGTCAAAACTCACTACGTCCGGGATCGACCCCAGGTTACCCTCTTTGTCGTGATAAGCAAGTCATGAACCCTAATGCTTCAATGGCCGGAGGCCCACCCAGTGGTTACAAACACCATTCCACATTCACCCCTGAGGGGTCCCAAGGGCCAGTCGGTGTTGTCACTACCCAGAACCGCCAATGGGCGGGACGCCGGGGCGAGAAGGACTCAAGGACCAGCCTCCCCCACGGGGAAGGACTCTGATTCATTCCAAGTGAACAAATCCCAAAGAATACACATTCCAAGTCGCCCTAGCTACTCCAACTCCAGTAACTCCCTGGAGATTGGTGAGTTGTTACTTTCTTCTATTATTTGAGTGAACTTATAAGTGAATTAATTTGGGTGGTGGTGTATTGGTGTCTGTTTTACCAAGTGCACACAAGTCGTAATCACGAATGCAGAATATGACCTCATCCACACAGTTATGTAGATAGATAGGCTCACGTGAATGTTGTGTCCGAATGTTGATAAGGGAGATTGATCCCATAGACCCCTCAGTTTTCCTGTTGTGCCCTTGGCAAGGTGCTTCATCTACGGGTCCCTCCCCACCCAGGTGCTAATTGTGGATCTGTGTCAGGGAAACGGTTCTCCCGGACAACGCCCACCCGGACAATTCCCACCCGGACAATTCCCACCCGGACAATTCCCACCCAAACGTGCCCTAATTTAAGCCCTAACCCTAATTCTGACCACAAAAAAAAATATTTAGACTTCTGTGGATTTTTGTGTCACTTCAAGACCCATTGAACACAATGGCAGAACTTCAGGAAATAGTTGACGAATAGTAAAAATTACTGCAAAGCATAGTTCCATTCCCAGGCAGATATAAGAGTTCTTTTGCTGGGATAAATAATTATTTTGGAACATTCCCCCATTCAGTACCTAATACAATTAACCTCTTAATGTGATCAGTCTGTAAAAAGTCTGCAGCATTCCATGTTAGTTCTCAAAGCGCGAATAAAACAATAACCTATAGCTGTATTTCCATACACGCGTGCAGGCAGGCGAGCACGCGGGCAGTCGTGGGTAACCCGTTTCCATTTCTATGCACGCGGGCCATGCACGCTGAAGATTCCGCGTTATTTAACACAATCAATGCCCTCTTTCATGCATACCTCTTTCCCCCCATTTGTTGAACATGGATGCATATAGACCTAAACACCGGTGTTTTATTTCTAAGAACCATTGTTCTGATTGTGAACGATAGCACCAAAATAAATATTACACCACAATCGTTTAAACATGCAATTATGTGTTCAAATAAGTGTCTGGCCATTGAAAATAGGGAAAATTTGTTCCAGAATCATGCAGTGTTGAAACAGTTACGAGTGTTGTTTGAAACATGAGATGAACGTAAGATTGTTCTCTAACCCGGCCACCCCATCTCGTGCTACGAGCCAGTAAGATACAGGGAAATCCCCAGAAATAGATGATGAAATACCACTCGGAGGCTTGACAGGTAAAATCGCTACATGATTGATTCGAAAAAAACGCCTGCCCGTCCGCCCACGTCTGCATCCACCTGCCCACGTCGGCGTCCGCGTGCATGGAAACAGGTCTATACAAACTTATGGTGAGTGATTTTGCCCGCCCGTTTGCATGGAAATGCTGCTTAACACGTCACAGACAGTGATAGAAGGGTGGATATCCATTCCAATGACGGTATTTCATGATCCCTGTTATGTCCCACTGATTCCCAGCAAAAGGTTGAAGGGTGTCAAATAAAACTACTTACTACAGGGAATCGGGAGTTAAGTTAGAACGGTACCATTATTACCAAGGGTCAGTTTAAAGGGCAAGTCCAGCAAAAAATATATATATAGTCGTATGATGGTGCATTGGAAATCATGCCAATCAACTTTTTTTCATGTTCATAGCATGATCGTTTATAAAGTTACACATTTTTAAAGATCACTAATTTATCACTGCTAAGATGGCAATTTTGAGGAAAAGGTTAAAAATATGTCTTAACGTTTCCCTTGTAATTGGTAGATATGACATAGAAAGGTTGCCAGTTGCCAAAATACCAAGTTATATGAAATTTTTGAGGAAGCCTTATCTTCCCCACCGACCGGCTTAAACCTGAAACAAAGTGATGTTTGAATGATTTTTTATTCTCTTCAACATCACAACACCAAAAAGAGTATCAATTTTGCAGGACTTTGCCTTTAACTTAATAGATAAGAAGGTCATTTTGTGTTTTCCTCCTTGCAGGCTCGACTTACACGTCTGGTCGGAGCAGCCCCACTTCACCAAGCATTCCTGAGATCTCGAGTGACTCAAGCCACAATAGTCTGTCTGAGACGGGGGTGGTCGTCACCACGCAGGGGTCTGGGTGAGTTGAGCTCCTGGCAAGGCTAGCTAGGGGTTAGAAACTCCATGTTGATGAAGAAGGTGGGGGTGGGGGGGGGGGGCATTACTGGGGTGGTAATCACCACCCAGTAGTCTGGGATATTTGGGGGTCTCTGGGAAAACTATGGATGTTGAGGGGGTTTTGGCTGGAGGCTGGAGGGGTATGCCGAGAAAGGGGGTCGTTATCACTCAGGGATCTGAGTGAAGCTCAGCGTGTGCGGTTGGGAGTGAACAAGCTCAAGTGACTCCGGCCACAGCAGTCCGTCTGAGACGGAAGATTGTTGTCACCCAGTGAGCGTGGTGAGCGATGAGCTCTGGCAGATATAGTGGCAGGGATGGAGAAGTGGGCAGAGCAGCCTACAAAAGTTCAAAGAACATCCGATCGTTTAGAACTCGGAGTCTTACAAATCGTTTGTTGTGGCTTTGCATATAGCTACAGGCTGTAAATTCTTCATGCTCCTGATAGAGAAATGAAATGTGTGTGCCAGGTATGGAAAAAAAAACGTTCAGGAACAACCAAGCACATTCATTCATGTTCTCCATTTGCCGTAGAAGACGGGATGACGTTCGTCGCATTGAGATACAGAAGAGCCACGAGCAGCTGGGTTCGCCATCACGGAGGGGGCAAAGGAGGCATATTTGTTCGGTCTGTGACCCCCAACAGTCTCGCAGCTGAGGGAAACATGTGTTTGTGGCGACCAAATTCTTGAGGTAGGTGTTATACCGACAAGATTGTTATTGAAGGGCGACTGCAGTCTTGGATGAAACAGAGGTTATATCGTGGAGAATGGAAAACACTATGTGTCCAAACCCTGATGTTCCTATGTGGAGTTATATTCGCCTTCAAAGGTTGGGCCCATGAAGCAGGAAAATTGGGAAGAATCCCAATTGCGCATAATGCATGATGTCACACGTGGACAACACAGAAAATTATGTTATGTATTCATTGTTTCACTTTGTTGAATATAAGTCAATATTTAGCGGAAGTTCTGTTGTCTTTCTGCCACCAGGTAACCATCAACATCTATCAACCCATTACAGCAATCCTCTCCTACAGACTAAAAGCTTTTCGAAGTGAACAGTTGAAAATGATGTGTGAATTTCAATAGAAAACAAAGATGGTTTGCAGGGTTGTGCAAGTATGACATATTTATTATTGCATGATGGGATGCTTTTCGATTTTGTGCAATACACATGCACACACTCAAAGGACTGTATCCTCGTAACTGAAAGTGGTATGAACTTCCGGTTTGGACCTGATGCATTCAGTTTTTTCTATAGCTAATATATTAGCTCATTATAATTCATCCTGCAGTTGTCCTTTGAACACCTTCATTAAGAGGAATACTCTATTGGCTTGATGACACTGTCCAATACATGCCTGTGTTGTGAGCTATTGTGATGATCATGTCTATTTATCTATTTGTTCTGAATTTCTTCGAATTGCCACTATTACATTCTTAGACTGATCATGATGACGCTTGGTCACATTGATGACCAAGTGAAGGTTCATCTGAGGTGTACAAAAAATTGAGGTCAGAGGTCACCTAGGGGTCAGTTTCAATCATTCTGTGAAAGTATGCAAAAATACTTCTCCTCCTAAAGTTTAGAATAAAATGCTCATGAAAGTTATTCAGTATAATGGAGTGAAAAATCAGCAATTACTGTGTAAACTTAGGAGGGCAACATACATTTGGTCCCCCTCCTGATTGTCATTGGACCTAAACAATAAATGTAGATAACACAAAAACGAGCGGAGTTTGGAACTCTAAATTTGAGTTTTTGGGATATCAAACACGTTTTTTCCACCTATGCTAGTTTCAGAGAGGTTTGATGCAATCCAAAAAATGTGAGTTTTCACTCCCAATTTACACAAGAAAGATGTCTAATACAGTGGTATAAGCCGGAGGTTGTTGCAGGGGGTATAGCAGGTTCACACACCTCCCATGGTGAGGAAGGCAGAGGGAGGGGGGGGGGGGCATGCAATTCCTGGAATTCCATAACGTTTATTTCAATGTAAATTTTCTCAATATTTGATGTCCTCTTCTCATTCCAGTTTAACGGTGTCAATCTCCGTCAGGCGACGCATTCCCAAGCGGCCAGCATCATGGGTAGAGCCTGGAACAAAGTCAATATTTTAGTGCAATAAATCCAACAGTAAGTACATTCCTCATGTCCGGTTCTTCTATGTCACTTTCTCTTCTCACCTCTCATACTTATACCATGCCCCCCTCTATTTAGCCCCCTCAATTTGATCAATTCAATTAAGAAGGAGGCAGAGTAGATAAAATTGTCATAACTAATATGTAATTATTATAGTCTAGCATTCTATCACAGGAACAATTATTGCTACTTATACTGCTAATTACAGATATTACCCTGATTATCTGTGACCAGAAACCTATACTATAGATTATAGAGCACACACTTCTTGCCTTCCACTCCTGTCATACTGTACGAGGGTGCGACTGACTGATGTGTCCCTCAGGGGGAATTCCCAAATAGTCTGCCATTATGGCTGCACTACTTTCTACAAGTCACCTCAAAGGGTCCCTGCTCTCACAGATGGGTGGCACGAACCAATCAAGCGAGACATGCCTCGTTCATTTCAGCACTACATTAAAAGCCTCTCATGCTCTGAATCGATTGTATGTCTGAAGCTCTGCCTAAAGAGCTTGACAGTGCCCTCAAGTAAGATCGTTGTCAGTACTCTTTTGGTTTACATAGCGTATGGAATTTGCTCGTAAATGAATACGAGTGAAGGAAACCTGAGCACATGATCAACAACAATTTTTTTTTTCTTCGTATTCTCTCTGCAGAAATGAATGATGAGAGGGAGACAAGGACGATGCCAGCTGTGGTACCAACCACGACTCGCCCAGGGTACCCCAACGACCCCAGTCTGACCTGGTGTCAGTAGATGGACATTACCCCTCCTACACCCCGGGCTAGTAGGATATATGAGTGAGTAGTAAATTGTATTCTTTGGATGTCCCCGGGGTACCCTAGAATGACTTAGTGTCAGTAGATGGAACAATCACCCTTCCTATACCAGCTAGTAGAATATATGAGTGAGAAGTGAAATGTGTTCTTTTTGTCTCACCTGAATGAAATTCAGGAAGAGACTTAGTGGTCACTTGGTTGTGTGTTGTGTGTATTCACAATTTTTGTAGAAGATTTCTCAACAAACCGTGAGGCTGATTATGACAAACTTTTGTGTGTAGCACATCTTCTGGATCTAGTGTTTGATGGTCATGAATTTGATTGAATTCCATCGTATAATAACTTCTGTTAGAATAAGTCACTGAAGAACGCGTAAACTGTAGAACCTGTGACAATTTTACTGCTGTTATAAGCTCATTGTATGTGCCTAATTTGCATAATTCATTCCAATTCCAACTGGTGAGAATTTGCCAAACTCAGTAGGTAGGTCCGTTAACATTTTCTGAATGTCAAAATAGGCAATTATAGATGTGGAGGTTTCCTAAAGACATATTTGGGACTCCTTGACTCTGCGTGGGGATAGTTTGTTAGTGTGTGGGGGAGGCGGGGGAGGGTGTTTGCTGCCTGGCAGGGGGGGGGTGTTTGGCTGATGGAAAATAAAAGGCCATGAATAATGAAAATAAAAAGCAATGAATAATGAAAATAAAAAGATTCTAAAAGGCAAAGAAGCCCTGGCTGCTAAGGGGATTTAGAACATTTCAAGTTGGATTTTGGGTAGAGAAGTGAGTTGATCTGAGCGATAAAATGTTATTCAAGTTTGGGTTTTATGGAGAGAAAGAGTGGGGGGGGCTGGCATGAAGAAGAAAAAAAACAATTAAGGGAATTTTTGGGAGAGTCAAACTTATTAGTCAGTTATTTTAGGAATTTTTAGGATTTTTTGTGTTATATGTGAAAATATGTGATGTTCGTTGACATGACCATGGTCTGCTTGAACTCGTTAGTTGTTGTGTAGTGAATAATAGAAACCACCGATCGTGCAACAGGCGAGACACTTTTAGCGACACCTGTTTATTTCCCAATGACCCCAGTCTGAGTCTGGTTGTCAGTATAACCTCCCCGCCAGTAGGATATAAGAGTGAGTAGTATATCGTTTCTTTGATGTCCCGGATGACCCCAGAATGCCCTTGTGTCAGTAGATGGGACCCTCACCTCTCCTACGTACACCTCATTCGGTATCTTGAAGTGTTTTACAAGAGGTCAGGTCGTACATCAGACAAGAACAGAGGAAGAGAGGGTATGCTTTCGAGCATCATATAGAAATATGAGCGTGAACACCCCTATTACTGTAGCTGAAAAAAGCAAAAGTTTGAACAAACAAAGGCAACATGAAAATGCTACATTTAGCCTACACGGCAAGGAACTGTGGGAGGGCATAAGACTAGAATTGGTTGAGCGACAATTTCCATTTCACTCCTATCTGAAGTACAACTTTCAGGCTTGGATACATAGAGTTATATTTGTGTCGAATGGAAAACTGTATCCTATAGTCCGAACCCCTTTCAATACAATATTCCTATGGGGATTTATTATCTTTAAGGTTGGTCCCTTCTGAGGCAAGAATTGGGAAGAATGCCAATTGCGCAATCACGCATGACAATCACACTTGGACACCCCAGGAAGATATGTCACATATGTTTCCATTGTTTGTTTTTTGTTGAATAAGTAACATTTAGTAGCAAAGTTCTGCTTTGTTTTTTTTCTCTCATTTTTTTTTTTTTTTTTTTTTTTTTTTCTCTCACCCAATTAAAACCATCAACTTCCGCACAACCACTACAGCAATCCTCTCCCAAGACGAAATGCTTTCAAAAGTGGAATCATGTGTGATGTGTCAAAGAAGACAACAAAGATCGTGCAAGTATGACATCAATTTTTATTGCTTGATGGGATGCTTTTTGACCTTGCACAATACACATGCACAAACAACTTCAAAGGTCTATACTCTGTAACAGAAAGTTGTCTCTGCTAACAGAAAGTTGTATGAATCTAGGGTTTGGACTGACCATTCAGTTTTTTTCTCCAGCTAATATTTAGCCATTTTAACGATTCATCCTTCAGTTGTCCCTTAAGTTTTTAAAAAAAAAAAGTGAGCCAGGTTTGTAGGCTCCATTGCTCTTATCTTTCTGTGTAGGAATCTCCGAATTGAAACGAGCTCCCTGGCCGATGACATCCGCCGGATCTACAATGAAGAACACAAACTCTTTCCTGGGAGTGACCATCACCGGTGGTAACGCTGTAGGGATCTTCGTCTCAGAGATACATTCCGAGAGTGCTGCCGGTCCCATCAGAGCAGACTACGGGTCGGGGACCAGATTCTGGAGGTGAGTAGGCCACTGGGGTTGATCGTTGCCTTGACCTTTTTCGCGACAGAGCCTCCCGCAATGCATCGTGGTCTAGCTTAGGGGGCGAACCTTAGCATCAGAAAGGCCAAATATCAGAAGAATTTCAGCGGATAAAATTGATTTCTTCCTGGCAAAAAAATAGCACTTTTAGTCAGATTTGTCACACGATAAAGATTAAAATATTACTGGGGACAACATACTAATTTTGAGAGAATATGCACAGACATAAGAAAGATGGATTGAAATACAAATTTTTCTTATACCATGCGAACACCAAACTAACTGCCCCCTGAAGTATCCCATCATGGCCGGCAATCAAAATGTCCCACATTGCCCACAACATGCTATTTGCAAAAAAGTCTATGGTGGAAGCATTTTTTCCATGGTGGGCGACTGACCACTGGGCTGCCAGAACGATTTGGGTTCCACTCGGGGGGGGGGGGGGGGGGGGGGGGTGGGGGGGGTTGTGCATACTGGAAGCCATCATTTTTGCATAGTGATGCTTTAACATGACATGCACTCAATCAAAAATGCATAGAACCGGCACACACCAGCTACCTGGGGGCAGTTGGTCAGTTCAAACGAGGGTCATTTCAAATTCAACGAGTGCCACTCTCCTCAAATGGTGGTCTAACACTGACATCTGTGGTGTGTCATTATATCCCCGCAACCTGGAAGTGTCCGGGGGAATTATGGTTTTTTGGGTGTGGTAACATGTCCGCCCTGGTAATACTCGAATGTTTCGAAAGTGGGCATCACTTCAATGCTGTGGGGCCCTACTTCCTATTTTTGCAAATTTATGCTAATTTCAAGTTAGTCGGATATGGAACAAACTTGGGTGGTAGGGACTAATTGATCCGAAAAATGTGGATGTCATTGAAGGCCGCTTTGCAGAACTTCTATTCGATTTTCCAAACTCTGTCAGATTGAACAAAACTTGGTTGGTAGGGAATATAGTTTTATTCCAAAAAATGTGGTGGTCACTTCAAGTCATCAGAGTTCAAATTTGCAAAATTTTCGCGATTTTCCAAACTTGGTCAATTTGAACAACTTGGTGTATGGGGCTACATTTGTTAAAAGTCATTTCAGAGCCATCTGGGTCAAATTTGCATAAAATCAGTGCCTATCAACTTTCATGGATTATAACAAACTTGGTGGATGAAAGGTTTGTCTTTTGGTCTCTGACCAAAATGGGGGTCTTTCTGTGGGGGTGTATCTTCCAATGATTGCCAAAGCGGGGATATACAACCCGTGAGGCGGGTTTACTGCCCGTACACATTCTTTTCCCTTAGAATTATGTAAAACGTAATGGGAGAACACTGGCCCACTAGTCGGTCATTTTTCAGGAACTGCAAGTCATCTACATGACTGGGGGTGCGTCATCTACGTGACTGGGGGTGCGTCATTTGTCACGTGAATTTTGGGATAGGTACTACAAGGGGGGTGGGTCGTACAATTGACATGTGCATATATGCAAAGGCAGAAACACAGAGGCCTACAACCAGGGTAAAGGTTACGAATGTGCTAGTTGAATCAGGCTCAATCGAGGCAATGTACCCCAGCAGTGGGGGATGGGGGGGGGGGGGGAGGTCATGGACCCACTTAGGGAATACCTGAGATACATTCGGGGGGACCTTGAGGACAGGCGGTGGATGCTAGAACAAGTGATATGGTGAATATCGCTCTGCCTTGCATCTGATGAGGGGCCACTGTTGTCATCGATCAGTGTCTGAGGGTGGCGGGGAGGGGGGGGGGAAACATTTGAGAACTAGGGAATTCATGTTTTTCAATTTTCACATCTTGAACATTGAATTACATAGTTTTGTATTACTTTATTGGGCATTGAATTATAATTCTTGTATATTTCATCATTCTGCATTAAGTTTTAATTCTGGTACTTCATCTTTTGGCGTTGAGTTAATGACTTCTGTGATTTCTCCCCAGCATTTGTATCTTACAGTGATTACTGAATATTGCACTGCCTTACATTTGATATTAAAGATGAAATCACAGGGAAGGGGCCACTGTTGTCAGCAAACATTGCTTGGGGATCCGCTAAATATTTTTGCCTATCACAAAGGGTTGTGGGGACTAGGAAAAAATGTTGATATCTAGTTAGAAATTAGGGTTTTTTCAAATTCCCACCTTCAGGCATTATATTAGTTTATAGTTATATAGTTCTCGTACGCTATTGGGCATTAAAATATAATTCTTGTATATTCCATCTTCAGGAATTGCATTGTAATTCTGGTATTTCATCTTCTGGCATTGAGTTAATAACTTGTGTACATTTCTCCTCGGCATTTTCATTTTAATCTCGCACATTGCTTCCTGGACGTTTCATTCCAATCCCATATATTTTTTCTCCAAGGCGTCCATGGGTGGGTTGTAGAGTGGTTAAAAGTAGTCTCTGAATTCTGACATTGGCCAATGCACATCATGAAGTGTTCCAAGTTTTAGGCATGGTATATTCGCTAGCTTTTAATTTAATTAATTTGACCTCTTCCAGTATAACAACGTGAGCTTCAGACGGGGACCCAGAAGGAACTTGGTACTGCCAGAAACCAGCTGAAAGAATCAGACTCTATGTTCAATATAAAAACAGTAAGTGTGCTTTTTATTGAATTCCTCGACGGATATCGAAGGAAGGTAGGCAGTCATGCCAAGTGGGTAGGTGTGTAATGTGTGTGTGTTTGTGTGTATGTATGTGTGCCCAGCTGTAAACACGATAACTCGACCCAACCTTATGGGAAAAGAAACTCCTACTTGGATGTGGTGTGTCCCAATGATTACATGAACCTATTGTTTGGGGTCAGGTCAGAGAACGTCTGAGGTCACCAGATTTCCAAGTCTGAAAATTGAAATCTAGTGTTATAGCTTCCTTATCAAGAGTATAGGAACCTTATTGGTTGGTTGTTGGGAAAACTGGGAAAAATCTGTCCAGACGTTATGTTGCCCATAAGAGATGGTCAATTGGTCTTTTGTGTCTGGCTCTAGCTTGTCAGAAAAGAGTCAAGGCATACCAGAACTTGTATAATTGTGAACAGGAAATGAGTTTGTCTGGGTAAGAAAACATTGCATGCATATGATACTGACTGGCAGCAGTGGACGCCCATTTTATCGAAGAATCTTGAATCGCTCAAATAAAGTACATAGTGAGTCTAGACGTTTAGAGTACGAGTGACTCAATAGATGGCACTACTCAGATTATCGGAGGGACAAGGCCAGCCAAAAATAGGTAAATGGCATATGATTGGCATTGAAAATCATGCCAGTCAACTTTTTTTGCATGTCATAGCATGTTCATTATAAGTTATTGATTTTGAAAAGATTATTAATTATACGCTAAGTTGGGCCAATTTGCAAATTGGCAACATTTGATGATGTCATATTTACCAATTTTAGAGAAATGCTAAGGAATATGTCTTTTCCCTTATAATGGTAGATATGACATCATAAAGGTTGCCAGGTTGCCCAAATCAGCAAATTATATGAAATGTGAGGAAGCCATACCTTCCAACCAATTGCTATATTAAACCTGGAACAAAGAAATTTGAATGATTTTTTAAATTCGTTAACATGATAACACAAGAATAGTATTAGTTGGCTTGAATTTTCCTTTAAGACTACATCTCCATGACGGGAATGAACTGCAGAATTTGTCTTGCCTGCCACAGGAATACAACAGAGTACAGGGCTGTGCGGGGATGCGCTCTACGTACGCTGTCTCGTCGACTACAGTGGACCCGACGAAAGTCATCTGACCTTCCAGAAGGACCAGCATCCTCTCGTCAACAAACATCTACAAAAAAAATAACGATTTGGGGCATCTGGGGCGCCCATCACGTGAACGATAAACTTCAAGTCGACGTTAGGGGGATCATCCCAAGTAAACACAGGTATGTAGAGGGGATTTCGTATTCATTCAGTCTCTTCTTCTCCTGGAAACATTGCAAAACCCCGTAGGGTATCAGTGCAGTGGTGAAGGAAGAGCAGGTTGCAGGTATTGGTCATTCACTTCCTCACACATAACGTATAGTTCGTTCCATCCACAGTGCAGTGTTTTTGGGGTTCCAGGCCATGTTGTCTGCCTTCTTCATTACCTATTCATTTTGTTGTCTGTTCCACCCACAATCTATCGAATGAAGGTTCAATTCCATGTCGTTCCCATTCTATTGTAATACCTACTTGTTTTCTGCCCAGGGTATGTAGAGGGGATTCATGTATACATTTGTCGTCTTCTGGAAACATTGCAAAACCCTGTAGGGTATCAGTGCAGTGGTGAAGGAAGAGCAGGTTGCAGGTATTGGTCATTCACTTCCTCACACATAACACATAGTTCGTTCCATCCACAGTGCAGTGTTTTTGGGGTTCCAGGCCATGTTGTGTTCCTTCTCCATTACCTATTCATTTTGTTTTCTGTTCCACCCACAATCTATTGGATGAAGGTTCAATTCCATGTCGTTCCCATTCTATTGTAATACCTACTTGTTTTCTGCCCAGTTGACGAAGTCAGAGAAATCTATGCTATCATGAAGTGTGTGTGTGTGTGCGATGTACGCCCGATTGTAAACATGATAATCGCCCTCATCTGGATGGATAAAGCTACGATACTTGGTTGTGTGTTCCCCATGATGAAGTACATGAACCCGTTTGTTTTGGGGTCAGGTCAGAGGTCATCTGAGGTCACTGAGGTCAAAGTCTGAAATCCTCAAAATTTATTGTGTAGCTTGTCTAATCAGAGTACAGGAACCCTATTGGTTGGTTGGGAAAATAGAAATTTGTCCAGACGTTATGTGCCCAGAGGAGCTGGTCAATCTCCCATTTGTCCTTTTCTGGCATAGTTTTCAGATAAGGAATCACTAAGCCTTTTAGCTTTCAGGTTTGTTGTTTGCTTCCAGTTTGTGCTTTAATATCACTATGGCAATTGTCAATATCGAGGTTTTTGTCCTTATTTGCCTTCCAGCCTATGTCAGGAGCTCCTCCTGAGGCCGTCTCAGAGCGAGGAGAAGCTTGAGGAAGGCTTCAGGAAGAAGGGTGCCCACGGTGGCCGGCCGTCCCGTAGCAGCTTCTTCAGGAGGAAGAAAGGGCCACCGGGGCAAATCCAGGGATAGCCGTGACTTTGGAGACGGTTCTGATGTTACCACCTGGATGGTCAGTGATATATTATCTTCAGTAGCCGTATGATTGGCCCGATGGGTACAGCAACCGCGATGACTGTGGCAGGCGTGGCCTGGCTTGTATCATACCACATGGTGCTCCTCCACAAAAGCGGGGGCAGAAGAAAAAAATCCTAGAGAGACGGCTATGTGTGCACCACTAAATAGGCATGGTGGCACGGGGACAAACTTAAAATATAAATATAATCTTTATAAGTATAATGGTCATGTAAATCTGAATTGTCTTTTGGTACTTCCCATTTAGTAATATCTATTTCACATCAACTTACCCCATATTGGACCATGCACCACCCACACACCATTGAACGTCTGGCAAAAACACAGTCGGGTCTCCCATTGCTCTCCTCGTTTTGCCAGCATGTAGGGTAGATATTGAGTGTCTTGGCATTAAAATATATGAAATAAGATGACATTTCCATATTTCCGTAACTTGGCCAAAAATGATGTTTCCCTACCCTACCTGAAATCCACATTTTTTTGTAATTTCTGGCTTACCTTGTTATAAGATTTTTGAAATCATTCACCATTGAATCTGCAAACATCTTGAAGAACAGTGAAAAATTTGTGATCATTGCCCTCCCACAAAAATTTCACAATTTTGATTATTTTTACCTGATCTTGAGAGAAAAACTGTTCGCCTGTGTGAAATTTGACCATGTTCGGCCGCTCCGGAAATCGCACACACACACACACTAACAGACTCTTCCATTGCTGATCACCCATGGGTACCCCACCCCAGGAACCACCACAATTGTCACCATATAGTTGTTACACTGTTTTCAAAAGTACATGTTTTTCGCCAAGTTTTGGAAATTTGAAAATGTCTCCTTTTTTTCAATATATTTTGAAATTGGGAAGACTGGATGGTTTCAAATTTTCAGACCAAGGTACAAAGTATCAAAACAAAGGGTTTTTCCTGCAATTATGCTGAGAATACTACGAATGGAGTTCCGTTTCATTTCCAGCCGATAATTTGTCACAATTTGGAACTTGTGAGATAGTTGAAGATAGAAATGACTGAACGTTGCAAATTTCCCCCCCCCCCCCCTCAGGAATGCCGATTGATCCTACCACTCCAAGGATTGCCCTTCTGTCAGGTTAGGCCTATATTTGTGGTTGTTTTTGACAACACAACACCATTCAATGCTGAATTGCATTTTAATCTTGGCAAAGGATGAAATGCACAATTTGTGGAGCAAGCATTTGCACTGTGACATATCATACACAAAGATGTTATTTAATATTCACTCCTTTGTTCTATATTTTACAGAGGTTCTCACTTACCAAAGAGTGGAGAGAAAGGACAGTAAGTTATCTAAAAACTTTATGATGCAGTTAGGTTTCAATTTTGAAGAAGAAATAAAACAACAAAGTATGTAGTGAAGAATTGGTACTTCCAGAACTGTTCAAAGGGATCGATTTAAATAAAACACAAAAATTGTTGGATTTTCTGGTGCAAATTGGCTACTAAGAGAAATGGGGAGATTTGTTTCGATCTTTCAAGTCTCGAAGACACTTGAAAAGGGGATGATGAATAAATTCTCAGGCGTTTGTTTACAAATTAACACCTGGATTCAATATGCTTCTGGGAATAGTGCCACAGGACTTTTATGATGTCATCCCAGTTTCGACTTCTGTATAACAGAAAGCCTGGGCATTTATTATTATCGGCGATATAGTTACAATGGGGTGGCAACCGGGCACTGGTTATTACACCTGGTACTCAACATAAATCAGGCTATTCTTCCCAGCTTAAAAAAAAATTATACATATTCTTCCAAGAATTAATACTGTATGATGCACAAATATAATGGTCCATGATGTGAAAACCCAATATTATGTAACAAAACTGTCAAAATGGCCCTGATGAGGAGACAGAGTTTATCTACTTCCCATCACACTTTAGTAATTCTCCTTGGCATCCTGCCATAGAAGTAATTCCTTGTTATTTGGTCTCCTGACTATCTTATTAACAAGCTTCACGAGTGCAGAACATTGCTGCTTGTCGTAATTCCCTCTTGTGTTCCTCATCATGAGCACATCACTCCCACGGCCTGTCTCAGGCTTCACTGGCTCCCAGTAAGGCAGAGAATTGCTGTAAAGAAGATCCGTCCTACTCATATCATCAAGCATCACTGCCATTGCTCCTTGTTTCTCTCAGATCTGTTCAGCTTCATTTCCTTCCCAGATCTCCTAATGTGGTCATCTTCCAAGCATGTAACAGCTTAAAGCATGGTTTCGGCCTCATACCACCATAATCTACGGTGACCGTTCATCGCCTCCTGCTGCTCTTCCCTTGTGGAATACCCTTCCTTGACTCTGTCCGTCTGGCTCTGACTATAAGTACTTCCAAGTCTCGTCTCAAAACCTTTCTCTTCACCCTGCACTCAGCACTTTCTGTGTGATTCTCCTGTTTTTCTTCTGCTCTGTGTTCTTTTAGTCTGTAAGCCCCAAGGCATCTTTTTTTTGCATAGGAGCGCTCTATCAAGTGCCTTGTTATTATTATTCATTTCCTTGCAGTACCTGAGGGTGTTGATTCTTTTTTCTTCTTATTCCTGAACAGTGCGTATCAAGAGGCCGGTGGTCATTCTTGGTCCCCACAATGATAAAGTTGCCTCTAAGCTGGTCGACGAGTCCCCAGACAAGTTCAAACCGTCCCCGGTGAGTGAACAGACAGACAGTCCTGCATCTTCTGTTCAACAGTCTTAATCTATACAGGGTTCCTGCAGTCAAGAAAACTTGGAAAAATAGAACGAAAATTCAGGCCTGGAAAAGTTTTGAAATTTAGAAAAAAATTGTTCAAAGTCCATAGGAAAAGTCCTGGAATGTCCTCCAAGTGGCATGGTTTCTGTTGCTTTGGCTTTTGCTGTTTTACAGCTGTCAATGCCGCCTTGTTCTATGTTTTTATAATTGAGTTTTTTTTAGGTACCTTCACAAATAGGTCATGGAATTCTTCATTCAAGTGTTGGAAAAGTCATGGAACTGATTGCCCGAAAAACCTGCACCGGCAATTATATTCTCACAGAGATAGGATTTCTGTTATTCAAGCATAGATCATAAAAAGAGCCCTGCCTTCACCATATCCAAGTTGAGAGTGTTTCCTTTGGATAGCCCAATTCATGCAATTGGTCATTCAGAATTAAGTCTAAATGCTATCATAATGATAATCGGCGAATCAAAATCAATGTGAGTAATAAACAAGGTGGAGGCCATGATTCCACATTGCAGATCAGATGCAGCATTAAGGAGAAATTTCATCACCAATTCTGTGGAAGTGTGTATTTCACCTCGCCTGAACATAGGGACCAGCGATACTTTGGCGTGTGTGTTTTTTGCAATGTCACACTTTCTTCATTAGCATATCACTGCGAAATGGTTGACCACGTTGATGGAATTCTGGATGTATATCAGGGTTGGGTGAATCGACTCTGTCAGTCACTGAGTTTGTTTCTTTTTCTGGGATATATCAACAATCCTTGATGATGACACTGCAATCCAAATCCACCCACCCCCACCCCCCCCCCCAAAAAAATTCAATGAACACAATTTGTATCAATGAAGTTGCTTCAAATGGAATGTTGCAATTTTGGTTCAAAACACTTGGAGAATGTGATCTTCAAATGTTCTTTGAATTGACCATGTTCTTCAACATATCCTCATGACCATTGCACTTGGGCATCTAACAATCTGAGTAAAACACATATTCATTGGTGTGTTTATTCTAAACTTATTCTAAACTTTTAATTCTCCAATACCAGAGAGCAAGCGTGCATCTGTCCATGATTTGGACATGGACATGGCTGTTATTTTCCTGCTCTCTCCCCCAGCCTAATTCTAGAATGCATTCCCACACACACTGTACACGACATCTGTGGAAACCGTAAGTTAATTTTACCAACCTCGTCCATAATTAACAATAAAATATAATAATAATACACCCTTAATATCGCGGCTGGGGCAATCATGACACATGTTCGGCAGCCTTCACATGCCGAACGCTAAATGAAATAGATGAGACTTTAGGTAGCCTAAAAAATAGGACTGGTGGATTTTCTGACATCTGATGGGAGTTGATTCCAGACAGCGGCGGCGGAGCTGAAAAATCCGGGATCGCCACCTGGTTCGGTTGAGGTACTTGGACGGTAATTTTTCACGAGAGAACGGAGTGCACGAGCTGGGGAGTAGACGGTTACAAGAGATCGATGATGTATGGAGGGGCCTGGTGATGTAGAGCCCCCTTGTAAACTACCAGGTGATTGTAATAAGTCCATTTATTAGGCAGGAACCAGAGTTTTGTTTGTGTCTCTCGCCTTGTTTTCCGTGTATTTTGTCACACAACACGTTGAAATTTAGCCCCGTGACCCAGAGTGAAAATAATAGAAATGAGAGGTACCAGTATTTGAGTATATGGATGGAGGGGTGTTCTTCCCATATAAACGGAAATGCATTCCTCTCATACCCTACCTGTGGATGTGGACCCTAGATCCCAGAAGGTGGTCTTCTGGCGCCCACCCCAGGCAGTTGGCATTCTTGCATGTACTATTCGTAAAACCAGTTTTTCATAATGCACAATTTCACAGTGGTTTTGACTGTACCTCCGAATCCATTGTCCTCCATCAGGGGTACCATACCCACCCCCCTCCTATGCGCCCTCTGGTCACATTCATCAGCATGTAAGGCTGACAAAAAAGGCATTCCGTAAATATTGGGGATGCCTCCGCAACATCCCATATAATCAGTACCTCATTCCAACTGGTGAGTGTTGTGGAAGAATCAAAGAAGAATGCAATCCTACTGTTAGGTTTGATCCTAATGACAAGGAGGCGTTCATTTCAGGTCAGTGTTTTGGAGGTTATTTGTGGTGGGAAAAAACTACCACAGAGACCCTGACTTCGCTTACCATTGGTGTTCACTTTTCCATGATAAACTCATTCATTCCGAATTGATCTATTATATACCTCGTTCTTACCAGTGCACTCTTATTCTCAGAATATTCTCAGGAGGCATTCATACAACCCTCTTTTTTTAAACTCACAATTCTCTCATGCTATCGGTATTCTCATGTTACTTGAGAGGCTTCCGTAAGCATCTCAATGTTATATTTCTACTCGAGTTGACCATTGCTATTGGTAATGGATAGGCTAATGCAATACTGCTCATTTATTCCTCTTTCACGCCAGGGAGCCCACTGCCTCCTAGCGGTTTTTTGTTATCCGGGACTATTTGTAAGCGACTGAACAAGGCTGGCCTCTACCCCATCATCATCTTCATCAAGTTCAAGAGCTCCAAGCAAATCGGTAAATAATTCCGTTATTAGAAAGAGGTTTCATTGTTGGACGTTAATGGCTGATTCTGAGGATGCCAGTAGTAGTATTGACAAGGAGGGACCTTTAGAGGACCCACCCCTTCGTGATCAATATGCTGGGATTCCATAGAAACGAGTGGTTTTTAGTGCCTAGCATCCAAGGCGAATGGTGAGTTGACGCACTACACTAACTAACCTTCACCTCTTCGGTCTCAGGGACAAACCCTGCCACTGGACGCACAGGCTGGCCAGTGGTAGCTGGAGACGCGCCAAAGCGAGGTGAAAAAATCCATCTTTGCTTCAGTCCTGCAGTGAAGTGTCCATGTACACATGGTATATAGCAGGACTGGAAGCAAAGTGGAGCCTAAACATGGTGGAGCATGGTTCCTCCACTCGAGAGACCACCCCAGGCAACTATCCAGTACCTCATGACCAAGGGTGGTTTTACCCGGGAGTCAAGCTCTGTTTGGCGCCCATGAGCAGCTGATTGGCTCCCATGAGCTACGAAAACTCTCATACCAGTGTGAAAAATTGTACACTAAATTCTTGGACGCATGTGGTAGAACCCAATTGGGCCTTCCACTGCATCCCATCTGGATGCACCAGATTAAAATTAAAATTTAAAACCCACTATGAATAGGTCTATTGAAATGCTTAACCACTGAACAATGGAGTCCGAGGGCTGTCTATTTCGCGTCACCTTTTGAATGAATTGTAATCCCCAGGGATTGCATCGAGGCCCAAATGCATTGAGAATAGATGAGTGCTATTGTGTTCGCATTGGATGCATCGGAAATTGTGGTTCAACCCCTAAAATAGGTTTTGTATGGCATCCCTTATATTCTCACAAAATGGAGCTGGTTTGATTCTCATAAAATCACCCCTTGCAGCCCGGGGGGCATCATTGTGTATCCTGCTGAGTGCTGACATGAAATTCCACAAACACTATTTCTTAAGCCAGACCCAATAAATTTTGTAACGAATGAATCAATCCCGTTAAAACAGGATGCGGACACATATGAGTGGAGAATAGCACGATAGAAACAGATGAGCAATCAGCTCCGCTCAGCAGGTCTGGCTTGTTACTGGAGTGATCAAGAGTCGCTCAACTAAAAGGTTTGGCAATATGCTGCTGAACTGCAACTTGACAACATGAAGATACGTCTAATATATATGACTCTTGCATGTGAATTGAAACAAAGAAACAGTGATTGTTGGTCAGGATCGTCATTGCGGCCATTCGAAGAAAAAAGTGTCATCCAGTCTGGTCCAGATTTACCTCAAATTTGAGGACATCGAATTGGGTTTCTCGGTAAAGAGAGACACATTATTCACCAATGTAACTCGTTCCAAAAATATTGATATGCTGTTTACATTCAATCATTGCCGCACCTGTAAGCGACTGATTGATACATAATCTACGCACAGATCGACTCATGGTAACGGATCGATCATGGTAACGCTACTAACTCCGGACCTAGGCGTATCTGGTTAATCCATTAATCCCGTCTCTGATACCCCCAGGGAGCAGAAGGACCCAACTTCATGGGGGAAGGTGATGCGAAGCAGTCCAAGGACTGTTTGAGACGGGCCAGAGGTGGAGCAAGACTACGGACATGTTTACCGGTAAGGTCCATCAGCAGGTGTTCCCCATCCCAGGAGGGATGGCCAATTTTTCACAATTAAACTTTCCCCTTATCCGCAAAAACCCCTGCATCCCACACTATGCTGACAAGTATCTGGCTATTACACAATTCCAGGCTGGCCACCCCAGCGCCCTTCTCATTATGCCCAGACAAGTGGACTGTTGACACAGTTTTTGGCTCTCGATTTCGTCAGTTTATGAACAAAACGCTCGCGAAATAGCGACATCAGCTCCTTATACTTGCTTGGATATTCAGCGGTTTGCAAATTCGCAAAATGTTATCATTTCGGATACTTGATTTTGAAGGAGTTCCTGCCTCTTTGGGCAGTCGTCTTATCACTAGTTAATGGCCCAAACCAGTATGCGTCCATTACGGTGACACTCGTGAACCAAAACTGCAGAGGACATTCCAATTGTAGGTCAAATGATTAACCTTGTTCTTTTTTCTTAGTGATACCCCAAGAAGCGCGTGCAATAGGGAAACATACTTTTGTCCCAATGTCTCTTAGAAAATAGATCTGTCTTTAGTGGTTTTTTTCCTTTTTACTTATAGTCCTTGTTAGTCTTGCTGGAAACTCATGGCTGTCAATCTATGACATTCACTTGCACCACCTAAAAATATATGGAAATGTTAGGCATAATACATTACAACACATGAATAACATTATACATACTAAGTAAAAAAAAACAATTCGAGGAGGCCTCCTGAAAGGTTCCGAATATATCCCACTGCAATAATACGCATAAAATAATTGTTTGAATAGTATATGCCCTAGTTATGCCCATAATTCTATTAATGAAATGTGTAGCGCATGATGTCAGAAGACTCTATTGTGCCATAGTAGTGCCAGTAGCGCAGTATCACTTCGATTAACACACAACCTCGTTAGAACCAATTCAACAGCGAATTAAGAGTTCTATCTATAGTTGGCAAATTATGTGTCATCATCGAAACAAGATTCCAATTGAGTGAATCAGACAGGTTCAGTTACTCTACTGCGGTTATTTTTTCCGTTCGATTATAACAGCGCAAAATACAACACCTCTCATTTGTAAAGAGGAAATCAAGTCGTCAGCTATAGTGAGACTACCCGAGCTAAATTGAAATATGAGATACTATGAGCATGGTGGGTGCGAGGATTGTTCTATAATTTCTCATGAGTTTCCATTAACTCCCGCTTGGGATGAGGTTCTCTTGACTTTTACTGATGGTGATGTCGTTCGAACACCCTTAATCAGAACTTGCCCGATTTCAACAGGTCTTTTCCGCTGACTGTTTGTGACAGTCGAGGCAACAGTTTCTAAAGTGAGACCATTCAAAGCCATCTCCACGCCACCTTCATGGCATTGCACTGTACCCCGTGTCGTTGTGTGTGTGTCACTATGAACAAATTATCTATCCCAGCCACTCATGACGGGGGCTTGCATGTGTACTGCATTGTGTGATGTGAATGCCTCACGATCATTATTTTCAGTCAGCTTAGATATGTTCAGAACATGTTGGGGGTCATTTCATTTCCTGTAATCTTGTAGATGCCGGAGGTTTCCTTTCATTCTCCACTTTTCGTTTGGGGGGGCCTGATTTGTGTCGTGTCTCTGGAGAAAAACAAAAAAAGCTTATTCACTCTTCAAACACCACTCACAGGAATGAGAGGCCTGCTTGGTTTCGTCCCGGTTGCCTCAGCCTCCACATTTCTCATTCACATACCACGCTCAAACATTCCACCAGTTTGACTGCGAGTAAAGTGACAATATCCTGCTGATGCTGTATTACATAATTATATTCCTTTTACATTTTGACAAGATTTTTTGCGATCGAGATCAGTTCATCCAGCTCCTATGCAGAAAAAGCGTCTCTGATGACCTAACCTCATTGTGCATGGGGGCAGAGAAGGGGGAAAAGCAAGAGAATGGTTCTATTTTACAGGGTTCGGGGTGGGGTAGAGGATGCTGTTTTGAAGGGGGTGCGAAATGGAAAGCACTGTTTCGTTTTTTTTTTTTTGGGGGGGAGGGTGCACTTCTCTAGACGACTCACAATCTGAAATATGAATTAATGCATGTATGCCCACATACCCCATCCACACACACAACAAACCACATACAGTAACAAAGCTTGAGTTTTAATCAG
Source organism: Sclerodactyla briareus (assembly GCA_026419785.1). NCBI lineage: Eukaryota > Metazoa > Echinodermata > Holothuroidea > Dendrochirotida > Sclerodactylidae > Sclerodactyla > Sclerodactyla briareus. The sequence continues at coordinate 136,729 of JAODTK010005590.1, read as the reverse complement.
CGGCCATGCTTGTTTTTTAGTGCCTTCTTGCCATTATCAAACGTAACATGTGAAAATCAACAAAATTAATCATTCACACCACATCAGCTGTTTAAGTTTGTCCACTGATAGCATCTTTCCTCTTCTCGTTTTTGTTCCTAGATATCAATTGCCGGGGGGTACCGGCTCCATGTGCACTCGGGTCAAAGAGTCATTGATCGAGAGCAGAAGAAAGTCCTATGGGTACCCTCGGCCTTCCTCTTTGAGTGATCATCTTCTATCAAACTTTCACTTCTTCATTGAGGTTGTCTGGTTTTGAGCATGGTAAGTTGTTTTAATAGACTGTCTTTCCACTAGCAAGAGCGTAATTTAGGTTATACCAAGATTTCAGTGTCTGTGCATTTCCTCACGAAGGACGGATGTATGGTTAAATGGACCACCCACACCACTGCAAGGAGGGTTCAGTTATACCAAGGGCTGTCAGTGTATGTCATGTTCCTTCACGAGATAGAGATGAGAGATCCCAGTAAGAATGTTTTTTTTTAAACCCTCCGAGAGACAAACCCATCTGCCAAAAGAAAATTGATTCTCTCGCGATTTTCAAAGTGCTATCCGAGTTTATTCTGTCATAGTGTACGTGTGAGCTAAACACTCAACAAATCCTGGTATATCAAACAGTAGTAATACACCTTTACAAATTTAGGAATTTCACTGCCATTGTGAGGGGGGGGGGGCTTCCAGTAGAATTACTGTCTGAATATTGGTCATTCACGAAAATGCAAATTGTATTCGATTAATCAATATTGCGACATTCCTCTCACATTTTTGTAACCTTGTCGTGCACAATCCTTCTCTAGTACGGTGATCTTTTCTCTGGCATTAGTTCCTAGTAGGAATCAGTATTCAGATTTGTTTAGAAACTTTACCATGTTTTAATAATTCAACACGCGATTCCAGTAAAGGTATGACACCCATAATTAGCATATACATTCTTAAAGGAGGGTAGACGCAAGGCCTCCAAGCAAATTAGTATTCAGATTTGTACAGCAATCACAGGGTCACAGTATGTAGTATTCGCTACATTCGATCCATTTTTTAGGTCAAACTTTGAAGTTGTAGTCGATATTTCCCTGGAGTCCTCATCATCAAATTGTAGATTGTTCATGATAATTTATCTTCAAGTGAAAACAATCTCGGTGTGTTTTATCCCGTTTTATATATCAGTTTTGCGTCCATGGTCCACTGCCAGATGTTTCCTCTTTTCCTTTTTGAGAGAAATGCTCTACTGAATATTTGCACAGCACAGTTTTTTTTTTTTTTTTTTTTCCCTTCGTCCTAGCTTGCTGCCTTGCAGTTTCCGTGAGTGCTTGAATTCTTATAGAAACATAGATCGAACAACTTCCGCCAACACATATGAGAATGACTTGACTGAGAGATGGGTTTTTGAAGGGAAGCATTTTCTCATGATATTCGAGCGAAATACTCTAATGAATATGTCTGCGGTGCAGTTGTTTTCTTTTTTTTTTAGCTACTGCTTGCCTTGCATCCAATGAATGCATGGACCTTGTAGATATACTCGAAACAGACTTCCTCAACACTTCATGAAAATGATTTGACTCGGAGGTGGCTATTTGGAGGGGGAGCATCCTCTCATGATATTTTATGTATTTCTTCTGTATTTGCTATCAAATATCAGCATTGTTTTGGTATGAGTGTGACTAAATCACAACATTATTGTGTGCAAATGTTCCATTGCAGAATAAAATAGTCAAGTGTCTTGTACATTGGAAGCTTGGGAATGTTTTGTGGCCTATTTGATTGGCACTGAAATTTGGCAACAGGGGGGGATAAGGAATAATCATGACACACATTTGGTGTTTTTGCAATATCATGTCCAACCATTTCTGACGAAATAGAGAGATATGTTATTCCAGAGCTGGACTGAAATTGTCCGACCTATAAAATATTTAGGAACTACAAATGTTCACAGAGAGCATCGCTATATATAGCTGCAGCTACTTGAATTTGATTTAGTCAAAATAAAATATTCATAGTCGTGAAGTCAATTCATATGCACATTTTTTTTTTTTTTTTTGTATTGGAGGGATTCTTTCAAATGCTCCACCTGAACTAATGCTCCAACGATGCCTCATTTAGCTGTCGTGAACTCATATTTATTAGCTGAATATGCAACGTCTCAAGGTAATAAAGTATTAAGACCGCGTACTTTGCAAAATTGGTATATTTTGCAACATTCTTCATCATGCTTTGCAGGCTTCAACACAGCCTTTTTGCGTGAGTTCAGCGTTCTTCTCACTAGAATAGCGATGAGGATAAACGAGAACAGCCACGCAAAGAAACCATCGTTGTAGAACGCTTGGTTATTTGTAAATTTTGGGATATCTCATTGAAGTGAACCAAGACCGGCAAACATTTTCGCAAGGTTTCTTTCCCATGGTGACCTGACACAATTACTTGGATAATTCATACGACCTTCCTGTGTCGGAACCTGGCTTTTTTTTCCTTCATGGGCATTTGCATTGTACTTCCTCAAATCTCAGTTTCATTTTTTAATCCACATATTCCAGTTACCAGCAATCTGATATACTACAAGTCATCAGCGAAAATGGTGAAACTTTTTTATATTTCTTTGGAATATACAGAAGAGGACGCTGTCTGACAGGTTTAAACTAATGACTAATTGGACATCGGATTTGTTGTGACTTCTGTCTACAGCAATTGTCAGTAGTGTGTTTTTTATTGTTTTAATGGCAGATTTGGATCATGCTAGAAACTGTAATTATACTCACTGGAATCAGTTTATGAAAGTAATCATTGTATATGTGCAAAATGCTCCATATAAAAAAGGTTACTTTCAATGTTGCATAGTGGAATAGTGAATAAATTTTCTTTCTCTGGTGGCCAAAACTAGTTGGAATTGATCCTAAAATCCCATCTAAAACTATCCAAAACACTTTAGAGTCATTTTTGCCGTATTTCATATATATATATATTTTCTATGTTTTTTCCACGCAATGAATCAACCCGGCAATTTTCCAACGGTTCATGTAGGTCAATACGTTGTTCTTATTGAAGAGACATGAAATTTATCATACTGCTGCGGCTATATGTAATGCTCCTGCACAGACATTAAGTACAGTGAACAATCCAGTGTTTCACAACCTCTATTAATTGGGAGTAGGGTAGCTGCTGTTTGTACAGTATGCTTAACTTTGTTAGGCAACCTGCGCCTAACAATTGCCAGTAGGGTAACTGTTTTGTGTGTGGTGTGTATCTTTGCATAACCATTGGGCCAGGTGTAACAATTGAGTGTTTCAGACAATCATCCTCCAATTGGAGTGGGTCCTGCTGTTGTAGTACGCTTAACTTGTTACAGAACCTGCCCAACCAATGGGGTAGGGTACCGGGCTGTTGTGTAGTGTTTAATATATTCTGCTGTCCATCCTAGTAAACAAGCTAGGGTTTCACAACCTGCCTATCTAATTGGAGTAGAGTTGTTGCTGTTGTGCATATTCTCACCTTGTTACACAACCTGTCTAACAATTGGAGTAGGGTAACTGCTGTTGTGTGTGTAATCTCTGTCTAACCATTGTCGTAGTGTGAATATCCAGTGTTTCACAACCTACTTAACCATTGGAGTAGGATCTGTTGTGGGTGTGTGTAGCTTTGCATACCATGCGGCCTACCAAATGGAGTCCGTATCTGTTGTTGGACAGATCTCAACCTTGTTACAGAACCTGCCTCACCCATTGTAGAAGGGACTGCTGTTGTGTGTGTATATGCTCTGCCTGACGCCATTGAGTTAATGTAACAGTCAGTTTCCCTGCAGCCAGATCGTAAGGCACTCCCTGAAATTCATAACCTTTCCTTTGGTTGTTGTTGGTAATATTCCATCGGAATCCAATAACTTTTCCAAATAGCGACGCTGGTGAATACTCAACTACATTGCCTTCACCTGAAAAGGCTCTGCACGATGCTATGTTATCATAGGTACAATTGATGTGACGAATCCAAACGGGTCCACAAATATTTTTTTTATCAAAGTGTTAAATGTACATACATTCGCTTGTAATATCTTATATATAAAACTACTAGGCCCTTATGTGTTGGTAGAACAATTAATCATTGATTGAATGTAAAATGTGACCCATGTTTTGAGGTTTTTTTCTATTCAAGTTTGACACTGTTTTTGTTCTGATCATGCACTGAATCAATATAGGACATTGTAAGCTTGTGTTCTATTATTAAAACTATGCATGATACAATGATGACTATTAATTTACTGCCAAAGCTGCTGACATATCCTATCAATATGAAAACAAAAATACAAATTAAAAGCGAATGTACCCTTTCATATTTTCCTCCCCAAATCCAAAGGTTTTGTTGGGCATCAACCAGTCCCATCCATTGTTTGATTCATCGCTATTCCCCCCCCTCACATTCTTTGTTTTAGATGTTTGAAGACATTTATTAATCAGTTGTCAACCATATTTCGCACTATATTTAAAATGGAATGGTCATTGTTTGACTTCCTTGTTCTTATCCTCTCTCTCCGGTGCACTTAAAACAATTGAAGGAGATTTCCTTTAGTAGTCTTTTTGTTCCATCCCATTCACTACAGGCCCCTGCCTCATTTTTTCAGTTCTGCATGTTGGGCCCAAGATGTAGTTGCCTATATTCAGCCTCTGGTAACAGCCACAATGCCATCTATGGCTGAATTGCTAATGTGATAATGTTACTGTGCCTGGCGCGGGGCGACAGATCCTCTCTTGTATTGTTCACCCCACACAGGGCCTGCCTAACTGGCCTTCCCCTGGCCAACTGGGCAAAGTAAACTGGGCTCATGGTCTGGTTCTGACGCACCAAATACAAAGAGAATGTCCCGCCTCCTTCCTGTCCTCGTCCTCCATCATCCTTTGTCAGCGACAGGGACTGGTCCGAGTCGTGTCAGTGCGGCGAAGCATAGTAATCTCGCTTTAAGTTCGGGTACTCTTCCCCATACCCAACACGACAGGACATGTCGATGACATGCAAGGGCGACAGAACTGTCCTTCACTCTGAGACTATCACTCAGTACTGTGCCTGCTACAGGAAAAAAAATAACAGTGATCTGTTGTTCTGCCTGTGACTATGACTGATTCTATATACCACCGGTCCAGAATAAGATTGTAGATACTTATCAGAATTGTTAAACTGGTAGTAGAGGCGGGGTTCTTACATGCATACGTGGCTCTGTTCTCTCAGACATATTTTTTACTTTGTCATTTCCTTGCATTTACTTTTCCCTTCATAATTTGAGAGTAACTTTATACCTCATCTTCTGTAAGTAGTCAATCCCAAAGAGAAGTTTAGATATTGCTCTTAGGCTCTGCTGCTAAATTGGACCAAAAGGTTAGAAGAATATAAAATAAAGTAGAAAATGACAGAATAAGCGATACGGTTTTGCTGTGTGTTCTTATTTTTCCGTTCTCGCCTGAACCTTTGTTTTCAAGGAAAGGCATAGTAGTCATATGCGTCTGTTCTGCCTGTCTGTCTGCTCAAAATCAATGTGCGACACAGGCAATATCCCCGACTCGTGAATTGCGTTCTTCAAGTATTGTTGTGCATCTCTCATTTTCTGCCGAAACGACCATACTGCATGTATGAATTGGAAAATACACCCTTGAAGCTTGTGGGCAGGATATCCCAAGACCATTAGATCATGGGGGTCATACCACAGACTTTAAAAAAGGGTACAATGTTGCCTCCTCGCTGGACGCTCACACAAGGGATTGGAGCAGGACAAACGAGGGTAGGCATGATGCAATTGCAACGTTGCTGTCTGCGTGTTATTACCCCCACTTCCCACAGTTAAGGTACGCTGAAGGGCCTTGCCTATTCCGTGTATCTGGTGAGAGACTCGCAGCTGACAATAGGTGTAGTAGTAGCCAGGTCTGAACACCCTTGCTGGGCCTTGAATAGGATCGAACCTCTTCTCGGGTAAGTATACCATAAGAAAAAGGAGGCAGTGAGTGATAAATTCGATCAGTGGCGTAGCCAACTTGATCGAATCGAATCTGTATCGAATATCAATGTTGCGTTCAGTCGGTCTATGTGGCCACAGTCCCCTATTAACAGGTTAGATTACCATTGTCGAATAGCTCAATGACTGATTCTTGATCTTGATTCCACACAAAAAATCGGCCCAGTGGTGTTCTTGTTGACGTGTGGTCCTCATCCGTTGTACAGGTTAGATGTAATTGTCCAGGAGAGCACCACTAGGAGCGATTCGAGCTCCGCGGAAAGATCATTCCACTGGGGGATGGTGCGTGGATAGAGGAGAGTAAATTATAGCCAAATCTTCGGAGCTTGGGGAATAATATAGTTAAGTTCGTGCGAGAGCGTGTTTTATGCAGTACAGGTTGAAACTGGATGGAGCGCATCGTTACTGGGGGTGATACCATGGATTCCTTGTAAACACGACGAGTCGAGCCTTGGTCCTCCGTGTCTCTAGCTTGTCCCAATTGAGATCTTCTAACATATTGTTGACACCACTGGTCTGCCTTGTAGTAATTGTCTTCGCATGAATTTGTTCAAGGGAGAGACATAGTGGTCACTTGTTGTGTGGTGTCTGTCTGTCTGTCCGTCTGTCGTCTGTCTGTCTGTCTGTCGGTCTGTCCGTCGTCTGTCCGTATGTGTGCGGTAGATATCTCCTGAACCGTGGAAGCCATCATGCTGGGACCTTCTTGTGGAGGTGTGCGGTGAAGAGTTGCGATGTGCATCCACTTTTCGTCCCAAAAGACCATTCTCTTGTCATAAAATTGTATCATTTAAAACAAAAACAACATTGGCCGGAAGCTTGTGTACAAAGATATCTTGGATCGGTAGAGGCATTGGTGATGCCGTTCGGGATATATAACAACTATGAATGTACACGAACTGATTAGATTCTGATTATATATGTAATGAAGTAGTCTAATGTTGCATAATTTCTGCGATATTTTGAAGTTCGTTGGAATTTTTGACGAAACTTGGTGGAGATGGTTTATCTATAGGTACCAATAAATTGTACAGTAGGGACGAGGTCACCAAAGGTCAATTAATGTTACCAATCTTGCATTTACTATCTAATTTGCATAATCTATGCCGATTTTAAGTGGTTGAACCTCCCGAAACTTGGTGGCCGATGGTATGACTTTGATCCTGAAGAAATATACAACAGGGAATAGGTCATCTTAGGTCATTTAATGTGGATAATTTGCATAAATTACGCATTTGCGAAGTTTTGTTAAATGGCCGATAACAATTGGAATGAGAGCAGTCAGGGTGCTCGTAGAGATTTGTCATGGTAAGTTTTGTGTTCAAAGTGGATCAAACAACATCCTGAAGACAAGGTCAAAAGGTCAAAAGGTCAAGGTTTAAGAAAATGTGCTTACTTTAGGAGTTACAGGCCAACGAAATAAAACTGTCAATTTTTGGGGTATGTGATAGTATTGCGTACTCTCGGATCCATAGACGAAACAAACTCCCGATTCGATTGACACCTGGTCTCAAGTTTACAAGGGGCGGCCAAAGGTCGATTTGATACCTTTTGGGCGATAGCATAGGGCTTGTGTATCTGATTACATACTTTGGGGGCTTGGTGCATCACATCGATGCAAGCATTTTTTCATAGAAACCGTCTTGTCATCAAGGTCTTAAGGTCACTCGTGGACCAAGAACTGCCAAATATACCATTTCCTGCAACATCTTGCTTCTAATGACTGTGTGTTGATAGGCTGGATTTTGGGGACATCCGCATATTAGCAATGTCCATTTTCATAAAACTGTAATGTCATTAAAGGTCATTCAGGTCACTTAGGGACCAAATAATCCACATATAACATTCCCTGCCATAGCCTCCAAAGAACTGTATGTGATTATGTGCTGATGTTTCGCAGACAAGAGTGCTCTTTATGATGGGAATATTTCATAAGACTGTTATGTTATCAGAAGCCATTCAATTATCCAATCTAATTGTTAGAATATTGAATTAGTAACAATCGCCACATAACCATACAGTTTGGATTATTATTTTTCCCCTCTTCGTCTCCCCCTTTAGAATGGTCTCCGTACTAGCTCACATCACTAGCAATATAGCATAACATATCTATTTGAATTTTTACTCTTCAACGTTCAACTTGGGGGGGGGGGGGGGGATTTTCAACCTCTCATGTATGGTATTTCCATTTATCTGAACGTAAGTATTCCTATCTGTAACCACAGAAGATTTCATTTATTGTCTTATTTAAACTTCATGGCATACCTGTTACAAATGTAGAGTACCATGGCTGCACAATTGATTGAGCAGCCGAGTTAACAGTGGAATCCCCTACTGATATCACCTATTATAGCCATAGTCAGCAATACATAGGGCCATGTCACAGCCACAGCTGGGTGTCCGGTTCCACACATGGAAGTTGCTGCAGAGCTGTGTGTGACCAGGGAGTGGGTGGGAACTCCCTCGGGAGTTACCGGAAGTAGTAGATGTATAAAGTGTATAAATTGCCTACTCTTTGATGACTAATGCCTATTGCTATAGTTCTTTTTTTTTCATTCCATCACCACTTATTTCTATAATATATTATTACATTATATTTACATATCACTGGAGGTCATTCATGTGTCTCTTTGCATGGGCTCCTTCCAAATCTTAAACTTCGTTTGATTTTCATGAACCTTTCGAGGAGTATTTGAGAATATTTGAAGTCAGAAACTGGGTCAATGGAATTTCCGTTGGCTATTGTTTCTAATTTTACCTTGTAATTGTTTGCATGGTGACTAAAAGAATAAATCACTGATCGCGCAACCAGGCGAGCCACTGGGGGCGATCGCCTTGTTTTAACAAACGTGCACCATGCTCGTCCGTGTTTTTTTCAAGAGCCCCCCCTTGTATGATGTACCACGATAAGGGTCCCATACCGCACCGGCGTATTCCAATTTAGGCCTAACGGGGTCTCATAGGCAACTTCCTTTGCAGACTGAGACAGTTCCAAAGATTCCTTTTTAGGAGTCCAAGTATCTTGTTGGCACTGTTTGCGTTTTGATAATATGCTTTGCCCAGGATCTGTCACTGACAGCTCAAATCCAATGTAGGGATGAGATTACCTCTTCGAGTACAACATTTCCCATGAGGGAATTCTTAATAGTAGGCTTCCTCTTATGAGTCATATGCAATATGAAACATGGACTTTCGTAAACTTCATTTGCCAAATGGACTCCCAAGTACATAAGGCAGTAAAATATTTCATCCGAGGTTTTTTTACAGTTAATTTTCGGTAAATATTTGCCGGTAAAGAATCAGATCATCGCAAAAAAATCGCACACTGGATGAGACGAGGTCTGGCAGATCATTAATATAGCCCAAAAAGTAGTGGGCCAAGCACTGTTACTTGGGGGTACACCAGAAAGCACTGGAGAGCTAGCGAGATTCTCCATCAATAATTACCTTCTGTGACCTTCCAGACAGGAAATTTTGAATCCAAGTTATATTATTTTTTAATGCCAAGGGGGTTCACAACTCACAACAAGCGGCCGGTGATATGGCAAAATCGAAGGGCCTTGCTGAAGTCCATTATACATAAATCTGCTAGGCCCTGCTTTTCAAGGATACCTGCAAGGTCATTTACCAAACCAGCTAGTTGAGTCTCGCAGGATCTACCCCGCCTAAATCCATGTTGTTGATTCCCCAGTTAGGAGTTCGGATAGTCAGAATGCGACATGACAGTACTAACAACAATATGTTCCAACTGCTTACAGACTATTACGGTGAGCGACGAAATGGACGGTAATTTGATCTCCTTTTTTGAAGACTGGTGTGACATTTGCCAATCGCCAGTCCTCTGGGACGGCACCAGGAGAGAGGAATTCTGAAAAATCTTCTGTAGGCTTGGTTTATTGCTATGTTGCAGAACATTCTTTTAAGGATCCTGCAGGGATACCGTATGGGCCCTGATGCCTTGTGGACTTCAAGACCTGCAGGAGTTTTTCAATACCAGGGGTGGTGACAGTGATGGTTGGCATATCAGGAAACACCCCTGCCCTACGGGGTTGGTAAGTCCTGTTGATTCTTTGTGAAGGACTGAACTCTAAACGGGGAATTGAGAGTTCAGCTGTCTCTTGCACGCGAAACAAGGCGCGGTCAGGAGTCTTAAGGGGCCAATACCGAAGCTTTCACGGCGAATGGATTTGATGTAGCGCCAAAATGGTTTAGTATTGTTACTAACAAGGTCTGTGTCACAAATGCTACTGATGTAGGTCCTGCGTAATTTCTTGAGTGCATTATCAATTTCCCGTCTAATCTCTTTAAAAATTGATTCCATTGTTCAAAATCTCCAGATTTACGGGCTTTGTCAGATAGGTTTGCGTTTTATTCATTCTTCCTCAGACTATCGGTCATCCATGGGAAGTCTGACGTTGCCACGGGTCATTCTAGATGGAATATGCTTATCCATGTCTTGCGATGGGTGTCCTAAAAAGGGAACCAGACGGTGTCTATATCTGAAATCCGCAGAAATTCTCAGTGATCGTTGGTGAACTCAGATCCTGACGAATTCCATCAAAGTATATGAGCACCTTCCGTCTTGGTCTACGAACCAGTTTTGGATCTAATAACTGCTGTGACAGTAACTGATTCATATGACGAGAATCCATTCGAGGGAGGCGACAATCAATCAGTTCAATAACTGTGACTGTTGCAGTGAGGACAACTGGTTATTCGTGATGGGTTCAACTGAAAATTGAGAGGAACTAGGTCTAAAGAATTGTCACAGTTAGTTATTGAAACTGTTTGATTGTCTGCCTCACTCGACTGAGATTCTCTTCATTATGGGATTGGTGATTCCGGTTTGTCGCTCAATGGTCCCCTGGACCTGACTGCTATCGTTCGTGAAGTAACTCCTCTATGTAAACTCTGGATTTTGTCTACGCGTTTCCACAGTGGTCAATGTGGTAGAAGGGTAGAAGGGTGTCACGATTGTTATTGGTTTTTTTGGCCAATGTGGCTAAAGTTCAGTTTCGAAAATGGGCCGTTGACCGAGGCCACTTTAGCCTTCGTAAATTTAGGCGAAATGTTCTGAAGTGTGAGAATCAAATTTGAACTATTAATTTGAACATCAAATTTGAGAAATTATAGAGGTTGAAGTCCTCTACTGCCTTAGCAGAGCGAAATCCCTCTAACGTAGGAATCTAGTTTGGAATTTTCTACACAACTGCGTCTCACGTACCGTTTGTCATTGATTGGAATTCACTGGTAAACAAAGCCCAGCAAGCATTGTATGTTTATTAGCCAGATACATGTTTGACCAAATTACTGCCAGCAACTGTGAAAATCATCAATCCGTCCCTCATGGTATAGGGACACTGTTTCTCTTTCTGAAGAGGGAGTCCTACCGTAATTTCCCTATTTTTTCATTTCTTATATTGATGTGTAGTATATTGACTGTTCCGTTCGTCTCAACACTCGTCACTATACTCTCGAAAAATCGCAAGATGTCAAAGGTGGTCACTTTAATTCAAAGAAGGTCATCAGGTGCATTTTACATAGATGAACAAAACCTTCCTTAATGTCATGCTTTGAATGGTCAGTTGCTAAGATATTGGTAATTTTCTACTACTGTGGGATATTTCCGTTGGGCCCACGAGTACTTTACCCGGAACGGAAACTGAGGAGTTACGTTCCTCGACGGAATTTACTGTCATCGCCATGAACAAAGTCAGACAAGAGACTTCGCGCCCACTTGGTGTTTAGTGGGTGTATGTATGTGTGTAGTCAGTGGCTTCCCCCCGGGGGTGACCCAAGTGACTAATAAATTTTTAAAACACAAAAACTGACATTTTTGCAGTTGAGTAGAGGTTTTGCAGCTGTTTATTTAGCAAATATTACAACAGCAGTGTCACCCCCAGAAACCATAGAGTGTACTTATTGCAAATAGGAGGGGTGACGCAATGTTATGAAGGGGCCACACTGCCCTTGGGTTCCGACCCCTTCCCGACCGAAAGCCTTACGTGTGTGTGTGTGTGTGTGTGTGTGTGTGTGTGGTGTGTGTGTGCTGACACCATCGGTCAAGACGTATCTGAAGAACGCAAGCAAGGTATCAAGTTCTATTCGACATGTAGGTCCGTCATGTTGTGTAGATATCCTATTTTTACTGTTGCCTGTCAACGTCATCAATGAGAGGTCAAACATTCTAACTATGTAGAAAAAGGGCAATAACCGTCTATTAGCGAGGTCCTGTTTCGCTGATCTCTTTGGACTAGTTTGCGATTCATGTAAATCATATTCAAACATAACATTCATGTCACACAAGGTCATTAGGGGTCGAAAAATAGCGTCTTGGGCAAACATGGAAACCAAATGGTCTCTGGTTGGTAGGTGCGCATTGTGATCCACTCGTGGACCCCCATCTGTTGGACCTTTGACCTCAATTTGACCTTCATCATTTTGTGGGGCACGACGAATCGAAATTTTCGTCGCAATTCTCGGATTCTCAAAGGTACCTCTGCTCACAAGGGAACAATAATTGACCCCATGTGACCATTGTGCGCGAAGATATCAGAGGTCAAAGTTTTTATTTGAAATTAGTGCAGTAGGATGGTAATAGTGATCGTGAGGGTGTTTTTCTTGTCTCGCCTGAATGAAAGTAAGGAAGAAGAGCCTCAGTGGTCACTATAGCGTGTGTGTGTGTGTGTGTGTGTGTGTGTGCGTTTGTAAATGTTGGAAACCGAGGTACACATACGGTTTTTTTTACACTGTCAATCGAGGTACCCCCGACAAACGAGGAATACCACGGTTAGAATAGGTGCATTGAGGGCAGGCGCTCTCTGCACCATCCCCGTCGGGGAAAGTGCTGTGATCACTTGGAGCACTTCCTCGTTAAGAGGTAGAAAGTCTACCCCGCTTACACACGTGTTAAGTTTTGTTATTTTAATTAAATTTACAGAACCTCGTTTCTTTTCTGGGGGGCGGTATCTTTTCAGGTATGAGCATTACCTCGGTGGGGGGCCATGTAAAGAGTCGTATCTCCGTGCTTAGTCGGAGGGATACGCATTGGATTGGAAAATAAGTACTTTCCTCCTCCTCCTACCTCGTTTGGGTGGTTAATAAACACACTAAACCCACCCCCTCGTTTCCCAGCCATAGACAAAAGTATAGGTGTGTTGTGTGTGGTAACATGTCACAACTTTCGCGTTTAGTAGATTTTCTCACAACCGTGAGGCCGATTATGACGAAATTTTGTGTTAGCACCGGAGTTGGGTGGACACGATCTGATTAGATTTTGGGCAAGCAAGTCATTAGTTCAGTTTGGTATTAGCTATTTTATGTAATTTATTGTTAAAGCGCGTTAGCAAGATACGCAAGAACGTAAGCACAGTTATGTAGTTTGGCATGTTGGGGGACTCTTGATGAGCAGGTAGATTAACCGATTAGATTTTCAGCCTGGTTGTTTTGTTGACTTTTCACTAACTTGGTGTGATGTGGTTCTACCAGAGTAATTTATAAGTGAAGTCGGGGTCACTGGAGGTCATTAAATGTGTCTAATCGCATATTTATGCAAATTTTGAATGTTCGTTATAATTCAACAAATTGGAGGATGTGACCACCTTCGATCCGATGAAGTACAGCTGGGTTCAGTAGAGTCATTGGATGTGACTAATTGCATAATTTATTCCCAATTTCCAACTGGTAAGAATTTGGCCAGACTCAGTAGCGTCGTAAAATTTTCTAGCTCTGAGTGTTGATGTTCAGGAATTGATATTCCATTAGCTTCTGTTAGAATAAGCACTGAGGAACGAGTAGTAAATCATAGCTCCTGTGACAATGTTACTGCTGTTATAAGCTCATTGTATGTGCCTAATGGCCATCAATTCTTCCAATTCCAATTGCGTAAGAATTTCGCCGAACTCAGTAGTAGGTATGGCCGTTAACATTTTCTGAACTGATGTGTTTGAGTTCATGAATTTGATTGAATTCAATCATATAATAGCTTCTGTTAGAATAAAGCCAAGGGTGGCCCAGCAGGGGGGAGGGCGGGGGCAGCGGGGGCCTACCTCGGGGAAGCCTGCCCCACCACCCCCCCCCCCCGGGGGGAATTTTCCCATCTCGACGGGGGGCCCGAGTGGGTACGCGAAAGACCCACCCCGACGCGGTGGCCTATTGCCAGGACAGATAAATATTCCAGCCTCTTTATAGTGAAAATCCTATATTAAGTTGAAAATTTGTCGGCGCGCTTCGCGCGCCTCATACCTGTCATATTGGAAGGGTTTCCGCGCTTCGAGTAGATTCACAGGCGTATCAATCCTCGATCTTCCTACAGACTATGCATGTGAATATATAGCAGGGTAAACAGCCTTATTGATATCTTCGAAATGTTCGCGCAAAACATAAGTTAGACAATTCGGCTGCGCGGGCTGATCGTTACTGCGTCTACCACTGTTTGCCGTTGGGTTTAAGTGAGTGTGCTCTACGATGCGAAATACTCCCAAGTCCCCAGTGCCCAGGCATTCCCAGTGGGGCAGTAATCGCGATATCTGACCCTATTTATAAGAGCACCGAATGCAGGGATGCCACTGAGAGTAGACAATGCCCCCATAGGTGTATTGTATGGTGTTCATTTTCTTTGAAAAAAGTTCAAAAAATGAAAACATAAAAAAGAATGCAGGTTTCGCACCTAAGGGGTAGGTGAGGATCGTCGGGAAACTGGACCCGCGGGAACTCGGACCCACCGTTCGGGAAATCCTGGCCGCCACCACGATGAAGAAGCACATGATGGAACAAGGTAAACCACGCTCCGTTGCCAACCAAATTTGAATTAGGTTGATTAGTAACATATAATAAATACTGAACATTTTTCTTTCCTCTCTTCTTGTCTGGGGCCTGAGGGACATAATGTGGAGGTTTCCTGAGAAATATTTGGGAACATCCTACTTGCGGGGGATCGTGGTTGGTGTGTGGGGAGGCCGGGTGTGAGGTGTGCTGCCTGGCAGGGGGGGGGGGGTGGTGGATATCCTGGCTGCTTGGAAACTAAAAGGACCCGCCCTCTTCCGTGCTTGGAAAATTAAAAGGCATGAATAAGAAAGGAAATGATTTATTTTAAAAGGCAAAAGAAAGGCCCGGGCTCGCTAGGGGAATTAGTACATTCAAGGTTGGGAGTTGAGGAGCGATAAAAACTTTATTCAAATTTGGTGGTATTTATGGAGAGAAGAGTGGGGTAGGGGGGGGGATGAAGAAGGAAAAACAATTAAGGGACTTTTGTAATAGTAGTCAACTTTGGTCAGTTTTAGGATTTTTTAGGATGTTTTATTGTGTTATAGGAAAAATATGTGGATTTCGTTTGACGATGGTCTGCAGGACTAGTTGGTTGTGCAAAGTGTGTAGTGTAGTGAAAATAGGAGGAAACAACAGATCGCGCAACCAGGAGAGACACTTTTGGCGATCGCCTTGTTTAACAGTGGTTACAACTCTTTCTGAATATGAGGTTAAAAGATGGGTCAAGGGATTGTGTCCTATTGTACACAGCGAAAAATTGAAAAAAACTGTAATGTTTTTGGTATGCAAACAGGCTCTGTGTGCTGAAGCACACGAAACAAAACTCCCGTTCTAGGTCGGCCAGCGTTCAAGTACAAGGTTCAAAGGTTGGTTGATACTTGATGAATGCAATGGATTGGCATATACTTCGGAAATTATATAATGCTTATAGGAATGGGTGTATCTCATAGCGGGGTAACATTTTTCAAAAGAACGGTTATGTATCCCAAAGGTTCCCAAGGTCAATTGGGGTCAAAAACTGTTTTTTGGCCATAACATGGGGGGACCAAATGTCTGCCGAATGGAGGGGCGCCATTGTGGATCACTCGTTCACCCTTTTTTCTTTAAAAAATAATACAAAAAAAAAAAAAATCTGGCCATTTTTGGGTCTTGGGAGGTACCTTTTGATCAGAAAATGGTCCATAAATTGACCCCATGTGGCATCTCAACATGATGTATGCCTGCTTTTGCGCCTTTCATTCATGATCAGTTCAACGTCTTGATAACCAGGCCCCACTAGCGAGCGGAAGGTCATGTCCCCCGCCACGACCTTAATGTATGACCCCGCAGTCGACGATGCACGGCGAACCAGACTCGTTGTGAGCGACTTTGGCGTACGTCTACAACTATGCACAACCGCGAGCTGTCGACCCAGTCCAAACGGGAGTTCTGAAACATGGTCTACCTTCAGCAAATCATGACTATTATATGACCGAGCTCCAAAATGCCCTCCTCCAAAAGATATGTTTCGCACAGTAAACGTCTTCTAAATTCCAATTAAAGAGTTTACGACTTACTCCTACATCTGACTGTGCAGCAACCCTGGGCGAAGAACTTTAGCGATTTCTTTGTTCCAAGGTCCGCTACATCCGTCAGTTTTCTCGATGACAATGGCACGTTGATGCTGCCCTGTTCCTGAGGCGCCGTTTTCACCGCGTGTGAGCAGCGGTCTCTTGCCGGCCCACTACCCAGGAGGGAGTTAGGAAGGTCATCATGCAATCCCAAGACATGTAGACTTGTCCTCTTCCAACAAAGCTGTTGAAGGAACACTACCGGTCATCCTCCCATCATTACAGTTTGATTGACATTTTCATCACTGGATTGTGGTGTTTTCCTTCCTCCCGAGGTTTTAGGCCACGCTATTGTCACAGCACACAATTATTAGAAGGCCATTATGGATCAATATCTGAAAAGTTACAGGGCCGTGTCAATATTTCCTCTATCTCCAAGTACAATCGAGAGAAATCGTGGTAGCCAGACTCACCGACCCATACATACAATAATTATTTGAACCTCTTCATTCTGCTTATCGCACTTCCCACAGCACATGACGCTCTTCTACACATCCATGATGAATCCCTACAAGGCAATCGCAAACAAAAATGTGTCATATTACTTACACTCGATCTCTCCGCCGCATTTGACACCATCGACCTGACATTCTCATGCTCCGTTTGAGACTCGTTTTGGTGTACCGGGCAAGTGCTGCAATGGCTATTATCATACTTTCGAAAAGGTCAACCATGTTATCCTATAGCGGGAGCCGATTCCGATAATGTAAGCTTCGTTGGTTTCTTCAATGCATGCTTCATTGGCACGCTCTCGTTGTACTTTGTATACTGCGCCCCTTGGTGACATCTCGCAAGCACGTGTAGTTTACCATATGGTACGCGACGATCTTCATTATATCTGTATTTGACCCCAGTATACCGATGGATGCAGAGTGTGGCATTGTTTAATTATCATTAGTGTACATGATGTGCACTATGATGGTTGCTAACACTGCAGCTGACGAGAACAAAACAGAACCATTATTTTTGCTCCCGCGTCGCATCTGAATCGGTTCGAACACCTTAACCTCCACTGTGGGAATGCAACCTCAACCAGTCCAACTTAATCCGTAACTGGGGGTACCTTTATATATAGAAGGACCATGTCCGGCATGTAGCACATATTAGCAAGTCAATAAACTTCCACCTGCGCAACATTGGTAAATTCGACCTTTCAATGATGATACAACTTGCCATCCGTCGTGGATCCTCTTGTACTGGTCGCGGTTGGACTACTTTGCAATTCATTACTAACAATCGCTACATATCAAAATATCAAACCGCTTAACATAAACAGAACAAGGCAGCGAAGCTCATTTATAAAGAAAAAACGTCGTGTCATGCTACCCCCCCCTGCTGAAAGACCACATTGTTACCCGTAATAATCGCATCAATTTAAAACGGACTCATTGCTCATAGTCATCATGCTCACACGTCACCGACCTATTTCTCTAGTCGTCTGCATCGGTACACGCCTGCTCGGGCTCTTCGCTCTTCCTTTCATCTTACCCACGGACCCGTACATAGCAAGGATCCTGGCGTCTTCCCTGTGCTGCTCCCACGTTGTGGATTCTCTGCCCGAGAGTCTCTCAACACGAACACTGGAAACCTTCAACGTTTTTTAAAACCTCATTTATATGAAAATTATGTATGTTTGTACCTTTTCTTTTCTTTGTGGTTGTTGCTCTTCCCAGAGCGCTTTGTAACCTTTGTTCTGAAAAAAAGACGCTATATAAATGTCATATGTAGTATGTGTGGTCGCCATTTTAGCTAGGCTTTCCACATGTTTGTAGCCTATCACACAGGCCCTTAGGGATGCATGCGGTACTCGTCGGCGTCTGGCACGGCAGCATTATATGTTTACCACCCCGAAGCTCTTCTTCCTTTTTTGGAGCTACTGTAGTCTCATCTTCTCACTACCATCAGTCTCCCACACAAATGGGTCACCATCAATTTCGTACCCATTCTGATTCTGGGTCTTGTGAATTATCTGCCCCTGTACACCTTCCTTCCTCGACCTAGGTCTAAGTCCGACATTTCTGTAGCACCCACCCTCATATAGTGACTTTAGTAATATTCCCCTCTTACTGTTTCTGACCAGTAAGCCTGCTTTTGTTTACCCAACTTTGTAATGGCGAATCTAAGCTGGCCCTGAAACCCTGGCCAGGTGTTGGTGTGGGGAAAAAATGATCTTGGGTTCTGACAAATGTGTTCTATGTGAACTCATGCAGGCAATTTACACCATCCTTGCCTGTCTGACCATGAATGAGACCTCCTACGATGCCCACACTGAATCTTAATGAGAGTTTTGGCCTGGTTTGTCCACCTTTGTGATGCCCCAAACATAACCCCCTCCCCCCTCCTTACTTCAAACCAATCCTTTGACCTTGGATTTGACCAACTCCTCCGACTTACTTGACTCGCTTCCCACTCGACGAGACCCCTCCCTTACTCCATCCTTCATGAACGGAAACAGTCTGCTTCTAACCACTCTTCCTCCAGACCTCACCGTAGACGCAGACCTAGGTCAAAGGTCCATTCCTACTAAAGGAATACTATCACCGCTGCTGTTGTTTAACTTTAACAGCCTCGTCTCCGTGAACAAGCGGGCGAGACTTCACACTTTTTGAGTGACTTTTGCACCCGATATTGATTTCGTGCGAGACTAAATTATGCAGCAGCATCCACGACCGGATATTTTCCTCCCTCCTACTATACTGTATATTCAGGAAAGACCGTACTCGCGGGGGGTGTGTCCTCTTATTCATTTAGGGACTATCCAACCACTGAATTACCGACGACTCGGACTGCGAATAAAATGGCCCACTTCTCTGCCACCCCAATAGGTCGTTAATCTGGAAGTTTACTACAGGCCGCCGATTTCTCCTGCCTCTGACATTGACATCATCAGGCAAAAGAGCATTGACAATATTCAACAGAAATATGGTCAGAACCCCCAATTTACCTGGCGGTGATTTCAAACTGAGGGTATTTCAACTGGACCTCCCTATCGCTGAAACCCATCGCTGTTCACTCGGAGTCTGTAGAAAGTCCTCGAGATACTGCTGCCGATTTTTTTTCATTGGACCAATGGTCACACCACCTCGCCCACTAGGGCGACGCCCTCCCTTGTGACCTCATCCCGAACTAACAACCGACTCTATACCAGCATCAACATTGTGTCCCTGGATTATTCTTTTAATGATCCAGCCTCATCCTCACTGACATCCTCTCCTCCATTCCTACTAACAGGGAACCACCACGAAAAGTTTTTATAATCACGGTTGAAATCCCATGAATGCCTCGTAAACCAAATTATTTCCTTTCCTTCCTCCCTGGCTGACCCTCTTCCTATAAGGTAAGTCGGTGTCGACAATCCGTAATTAACTCTCTGCCAGTGTTGCGGTTCATTGCGGTTTATCGGATTGCGACAGCTCTTGTGGATGTTTAACGAGCGTCCCCGACACTTAGCTTGGCTGCAGGTAGTGGTCTCTCACTGCCGCTCTCGCCCCACTCGCGGGGTAGCCATACGAGCCCATGCAAAGGGCCAACACTGGAGCTCTTTACATGAACCGTTTCCATAGTAGCGAAGGTCCCGCGTGCCGACAAGAGTAGTTTTCACCGACTCACTAACAAGCCGGGTTATCTCAGCAAAGATTCAGTCGGTTGCGTTCACACCGCAGAAGATTTACTTCCCCGCTATCGGATTCCTCTCTGATACACTCAGACAAAAAACGCTGGGTCCCCGTCCGGGCAGTGAGCTGGTACACACAATCGCCCCAAGGAATTACCCCGGGGGTGTTTGTATCCTAATCCAACAGTCATTTGACACTGAAATTTTCCTCTGACATATGCAAAAAAGGCCAATGTCACCCCAATCCACAAGAAGGGCACAAATCTAACGTAGAAAATTATCGCCCCTATTTCCATTATAGTATAGTAGGGAAGATTCCTGGACCAATCCGCTGTTCATCTCAGGATCACATTTGACACTAATGATATTCTTCTCACCCCCCCCCCCCAACAACATGTCTTTCGTAAACAGAGATCTAGTGTTAGCCAACCTGCTCCTAACCTCTAACGATATAGACAACTCTATCAACAATCGTTCTCAGGTGTATGGGATGTAGGAATCCTATGGACTTCTCTAAGGCTTCCGATAAAGTCTCACATAATATCCATCTACCAAACTAATTTCCCATGGCTCAGAGGAAATTATCTCAACTGGGAAAATCTTTATTTACAACCCGCTCCCAAAAGAACAATAATTGATGGCAAAAACTTCGCTTATAGCAATGTCCTGGTTTGGGGTCCCAGGGCACCTGTGTTAGGCCCGCTATTCTTCCTTGCTATATTAACGCTCTCCCCGACTGTGTGTCCTCTAAGGTTTGTCTTTTTGCTGACGACGCTTTTCTTTAACAGACAAATTTGACTCCATGGACGACCAACAAGCCTTACAGGCTGACTTGGATTCCCTTGACAAGTGGTTCTAAAGACTGGTGTATGTGCTTCAACTCTTCGAATGCTTTGTTCTTACAACCACCATTAAAACAAAGCCCCCAAATTTACCATCGTCTTTCAGGCCACCCTCTTGACCCCGTCAAGTCCCACCCTTACCTCGGTGTTATCATGGACTTTCCTGGACTCCGCCATATTGATACATGACGCCAAAGCCACTAAGTCCCTTAACTTCCTTTCTAGAAATTTTCAATGCTGTCCCAAGCATGTCAAAGAAGCGCTTATAATTGTCTATGTGCCGTCCTCAACTGGAATATGCCTCCCAAATTTGGTTTCCGTCCACGGTTATGGTAAAAGAAAAATTGAAAAGATCCAGTGTGGAGCTGCTAGATTTGTACAGGCCGCTTCAGACGGACCCATAGCATACACGATATTCTGCCCTCTCTCAAATGGGGACTCTCTTGAGCACAGGAGAGATTTTGTCGATATTATCTGCCACAAGATTCTTCATATTAAATTGGTGTTCCAATCCGGCATTTTAATCCTCACACAAGTGCCACTCGCTCAAACACACATCTTTCAAAAACATATCTTGCCGTGTAGATGCCGCGAAAGGCTCGTACTTCCCGAGCACCCTAACTAAATGGAACCAACTCCCCCATAGCATTGCTTTTCTGGATGATGAGAATGCTTTCAGGAGGGCACCCCCTCGACACTTGGCATATCACTCAATAATTCTGTTTCTGCACAAACCACTATACTCCCCAATTGCCTGAAAGGGCGCATTGGAGTAACACGATGAAGATGAAGATCTTATGTATGTATGGATCTCTTGTGTGCTAAGATATCAGAGGTCAGAGTTCTCATTTGGAATGCAATGCAGGTAGGATGATCATAGTGATTGTCCAAACTACATCGATTGGCATGGTAGGCTAATTGAAACTAACCAACTAAGCAGCTAGGTTTCCGACCGAAGACGTAAAATGGGAGAGCGCGAGTAATTGTCAATTAGTTTCAATTCACTGAATACACTCTTGCAGTCGTGCACTCGAATGAAATGTCAGCCTTTCTATTCCCTATGCTGACAGGGGATCCTACTCTACCCACGTTTGTCCCCCAACGCCACAAGCTCGAGAAGTGTGAGCCGCTCCCGGTAGGGTCCGGGCTGGACTCATCGGGGAGAAGTTGGCTGGATCAGTCAAGAATCCAACGCGAAATAGATTCCTGGGAAGCCGGTGGTGCATCCAGCCTGCCGAGACAGCCTAGAAAAGCTGATCGGACGTCGGAGCAAAAAGTCTTCTCGGTGTGTACCAGCGCAAGGCCGGAGGGGGAACCAGCGTTTTGTATGAGTGTATCAGAGAGGAGGAATCCGATAGCGGTGGAAGGAAAAGAAAATCTTCTGCGGTGTGAACGCAAACGATGATCTTTGCTGAGATAACCCGGCTTGTTAGTGAGGCGTGTGAAAACTACTCTTGCGGCACGCGGGAGCCTTCGCTACTAGGAAAACGGTTCTATGGGTAAAGAGCTCCAGTGTTGCTCTTTGCATGGGCTCGTATGGACGACCCCGCGAGTGGGGCGAGATCGTCAGTGAGAGACCACTCTGCAGCCAAGCTAAGTGTCGGGGACGCTCGTTAAACATCTCCCACAAGAGCTGTCGGCATCCGAGAAACCGCAATGAACCGCCACACTGGCAGAGGGGTGATACGGATGTCGACACCTACTTCCTCTTATAGAAGAGGGTCAGCAGGGAGGAAATCATCTGGTTTACCGAGGCATTCATGGGATTTCACCGTGATCGGCGGGCCACGCACGAAATTTGGCAAGGTGGGAATCGTACGTGTTAGCGTAGACTGTTTGCGGGAAGTTGTAGCAACGACCACAAACCGGTCCTGTCTGGAACGCGCTTATCGAGCGCTGTTGAATAGTCTCCACGCAGAAAGACGCAGGGCGCGCGTGCCGTGTTACCGACGCTGACCCGCCTTCTGAGTGAATAGAGGGAAGCCGAAGCGGGAGGTCTATCAGCAGATCGAGAGGCCTGCGGAACCACGACTGAGTCGGCCAGCATGGGGCGACCAACAGTACGGTGGCGTCGCACACCAGAGGTCTCGTGAAAACTCAAATGCGAGGCACAAGGGAAGGAACGCATACGCGTGGAGACTATCCCTACGGAAGAGAAGGCGTCGACCTTCCACGCCATCGAGTGGGAACGCCTGGCGCAGAAGGTCGGGTGCTACGCGTTGCTTGCCGTTGCAAAAAAAAAGGACAAGCGGGCGAGTGACACACCTGTCGTCACCGTCGCCCTGTGGCGCGAGTCGCGAAAGGGGCGGCCCCCCGGCTATTTTGTGGCTCGGTCCACTAGGATAGGAACGTTCTGAGATCCTCGCGGAGAGGAATCGGCGTAAAATAAGGGTCCTGAGACGGACGGAAACGGTCGAACGAATAGCGCTGCAACAGTCGCATGCGCAAGCGGCAGAGGTCGAGAGCGTCGTCGTGCTGGCCGCCACGAAGACTCGGAGAACAGGATGGACGTCGCGCAGTCGTGACGTCGGTGACACGCCCCGGAGAGAGGAAAGCGCGATCTGCTGTAAGAACGAGGACAGCGCCGAAGTATTGGGTCGACTGAAAGAATCTGAGCGAGGTCGTTGACAGGCGAAATGGGAGGGACTGAAACGGTAGTCCTTCCCCCTGTAGCGAAAGGCCAGGAACCGACAGTGATGCCGGTGGATGGGCGCTCGCAGATACGTGGATGATGGGACGGGAACCATCCTGTATACCCTCATACGGTCGAGAGCCTTGTTGAACCGGCGCAGATTCAGGATGGGCGCTACTGGTTCTCTTTCTCAGGGATCAGGAAGAACCGAGGTCGGAAGAAGAGGGGTAAGCGTGGCCGGCAGGCACAGGGTCGATGGCGCGCGCGGCGTTGTTGTGGGAGGTGGCATTGGGGGGGTGGATGTGCACTCGATGCGATACCCTCGGGAACCACCCCAGGAACCAAGCCCCCGGATCGATTCCTACCCAGGCTGTAGCGAACCTGTGGAGCCCTCCCCCCCCCCTTCGAGGAAGATGTCCTGCAGTACAACGGGACAGTTCTGCCACGGTGGATTAATCAAACGTGTATGGATTTAATGATTGATAGGAGGAAGAAATATTGTGCAGCTGCACCCTCTGTTGGTGGTAGCCTATTTGGTTTGATCAGCTCGGCAGCACCTTCTGGGCAACCTGTTGTCCCGAGTTGCCTTAGAGTGGTATCGACTATCGGGGCGTGATGAATGAACTGGAAAATCGCAATACTAGATACGATAACCTCCTTCTTAGTACAGGCTGTACATCAAAAGAGATGTCCAAATCAGTAGCGTAACGAGAAATTTGTCTGGGGTTGAGTTGACCGAAGGAAACATGGAGCTATTATATTAAAAAAAAAAAACAAACACTGAGGGACAGCAGAGCGAGTAGGTTTTTGTGCCCTGTCCAAAATTTCCGTCAAAGACCACAAACTCGAGTGAGGAGGTGCCGCTCTTTGTGTGTAACATTGTAAACATATTCAAGTGTTTACTATCTATCTGCGAATTTCTCCGACAGAGACCCCCGAAAATACCGTCGTTGTTCCATAGTGAAGATGGTATATCATAGTGCACTTTCTGCAACTCTTCAGTGAGTGTTACCCTGTTTCAGAAAACGCGGGAAATCAGACATATCTAATTACGGAAGCACAGAAGAAACGACCTGAGTTATGCGGGAATACGAATCCGATGCGTCTGGCAGATAGAAACACCATCAGGCGTAAGCGGCTTAAGGTATGACATCACGGATTGAACTAGCGCTTAATAATGTGAAGCTCGAATTAAAGGAGGCTGTCAAACGGTACACCTTCGAATCTACGACGAAACGAAATGCGAACCATGTAGCCCGAATCACATGTCACTAGAATACTACTTTAAGTGAGGGCGCTGTTAGCCATAGCAACGAGGCTCCACACTGACTTCTGTTTTGTATAGGAGCTTCAGTACAGCATGTCCGGGGCTTGGGAGGAAAGTGTGCTCTTATTCCTGGCCTCATCCTCGCCTCCCTATTTGAAAATAACTGCAATTTATGGACCCATAGATACATGCTGTTGCAATTTGATAAACTACGGCTGTAATATGAATACTGAACAGTAGAAGAAAAGTGTTTTTTGTGCTTATCGGTTACGAGGGTCAAAGTGGGGGTTACGACCTCCAACCCCCCCCCCCCCTCTTCTTTCTGCGTACGGTGCTGGACTCCAAATGTTCATCACTGTCCCCTGCACAAAACCTTTCGCTTTGCCGTGGCCAGCTATGACTGAAGCAGTATCACAGCCCGTCAATGCGCGTGGGAAGAGCACTAACGCTCTTGGATTTTCCTGAGATCGTATTGAAACCCCTGGATGCACTCACGACGGTGTTGCATGGTTTGTGCCCTGTCTATGGTGAACCAGCATTATACCATCGCCCAGCCATCTTCTGCCGAAACCTGAACTACGCGATAATGCAATAGTACATGTAGGGGCATATATATTATCCGTTCTAGCCGCCCCAATTTTTCAGGAATTCTTGTCATTTTTTCCCCGAACTTCTCATCTCAGAAAATTGTGGCGACAGTCTCGGCCCCCCCCCCCGCGTACGCCTTTGCAACTAAACCACCTCCCCCGACTTGTGGAAAATTGTTCCCAAGACAGTCGCCTCTGCCCTCGATAGTGTGGCGGAGTACAAGGGCAGTAAGTGTCCTCCGTTGTGAGCTGGTCGAAATCTCATTTTACAGGGACCGTCAAGATCCTCCAGTTCATCCTTCTAGATGACCAAGGTTGATTTTTTTTTTGCCACGTTTCCGTTTCTCTCGACATAAATCTTTTGTAAAGATCGCCCTAAAATCATAAAGATCTCGAATTTCTTCTAGTTCACAGGTGCGGTTACGAAAAATTACTAAAATACGCAAAAGGATACTATTGTGTCGTAGCTCGCCAAAACCTTTCCACCAGTTTGTGGATATATGATTTTTTAAAAATACCTTCGCCTAATTTTTCCCGAATCCGCATTTTTGGTCGAAATTTTGACCGATTTCTCCTATCAAGCTCCTCAAGTTTTTATTTTTGCATCTCCAGTTCGCTGTCTCATTCTGAACCATGGTAACTGCTTTTGTCCGAATTGGAGTGCTGAAGGGGGACGGGTACTTCTCCTCGTATGTCCACGCCTTCAGCTGATATCCAGGACGCTATTAGTATATTTTAATCCCATGCAGAATCACAAAATTGCACTAGCCTAATGTAAAAAAAAAAATGCTTTTGAATTCCATACTTTAAACATACAGCAACGAAAGAAGCTCAATACATAGACTTTACACAGCTATTTCCGCATAGGTTATACGTGCCGTAATCTCTCATCTAAACAATAGACATTATTGATTCCTATACAATATCGAAAGCCAATAACAGCTGTCCAGGGGCGGGTCCAGGATTTCGAAAGGGAGGGGTCCAACCTGGCCTCCAGCGGGAAATGGCAGTCCAACTTCTTTCACCTCACCCCCCCACCCCCCCCAACAACCCCACCCCCCCCCCCCCCCCACGACGTCTATGACCAATTTTAATTCGTTTCATTTTCAAATTTTCTCTCGAATGTCATTTCCTATTTTATTTGTTCCCAAAATATTGTATCCGCGACTGAGTGACCGATCGAAGATATCCGCGAACCTCACCCACCCCTCTGTCAGAACAGATTTGGCATTTTTTTTCAATATAACTTCATGGATTCAATTTCCCCCTAATTTTTGGTGTTGTGTAGACCTAACAAGGTGCCCAAGTGATGCAGATATCTTTTAGTTTTGTATAGAAAATGTACTGTAGCTGTTATAATTAGGGTTGGATATGGATAGCCCGTCGTGGTACGAGGCCTTCGTCGAGGTCAGTACACTTTTGCGCATACCCCACACAGGCTCCATGACGGGAAGGGCGGAGGCCTCCGATGGAGTGCATGCATGAGCGGCTAGGCACGAGGGGGGTCATCTTAATGGGGTTCATCTTAATATTGGTTGGAGGGACGCTAGATGCAATTTCGTCCTCCAATTTTTGGACCCAGACGGCTATCTAGCTCATAATGTATTCGACAAATTCGTAGGTTCAATGACTGATACTGACTGCATGATGGAAATATATGACTCTGCAGTGTTGAATCCTCGAAAACTGCGCACTTGCACGCGATGTCTTCAGTGCTTCGCATTGTTGTCCATCCGCCTCATTCTTCTTAGGACCCAGGGCAAATATATGAAGTTTCATTGTCATAAGCATCCACCAATGGCGATATAGCTCATCACACCCAAAGGATACATTAGGCCACTTCTGATTTTCAATCGGTCAAGGGTCCATCCCCTTTTGCGTAGACATGGGTACGAATGCGCAGTCTTCTCCCTGGGCTGAGAGGATTTTTGAAAGGGGGATTCAAACCATTTTTGGATTGGAGGGGGGGGGGGGGAGGCTTGGTGATTTCATGTGAGATGGAGATTGATGTGGGCTGTGGGAGGTTAAAAGAAAATCATTTCCAAGGGCCTTTTAGATGCAATTTGATTACATATAGCACCTTTCACACATCATTCTATTGGAAACAATTTTGCATTTTCACCTTGACCTAAGATTTGGTGCTAGGTCAGTTAGTTCCGTGCTGGCGTTGTTCGAATATCCACCTTCCGCCCAATCGTTTAAAAGTTGGTGGCTATTAAGACACTGCCTATGTAGAACAAAAGCTAGTATATGTCCATGCATACTGGATTAACACACTAACATACGACGAATATACTTCTCCATGTCAAGCCACGGCCGTAAAGGCGGCCATGGACTAACAACATACACCACACTCGCGCATAGCGCGAGAACTCACAGAATGTTGATGAATACGGTCGGTCAAAAAGTAGGATGAATAACTTCCCATCACTCAAATCAGCCTCAGTCACGTTTGGTGTCGGATAATGATCACCTAGACGTCATCCCATGATAGTGGAACACCTCACCCCACCCCCCACCCAAAACAACGTGGCTTAAAACGTTATTCAAAAAATTTATTTGGGGATATAATTCCACAGAGAGCAAATACCTGCCCTGCCTTCTCTGTGGTGCCGACCTTGCATATAGTACAAGTGAACCCACATAACAATGCCATAGAGAGCAAACAATAGTGCACGCGAAGCACGCACAATGTTAGGGTCCTGACATCTAGCTAAAGGGGTAACGTAGTCTATGTAGAGTGACATTCAGCACAAGATGACATCATCAAGCAGAGAAAGTGGGGGGGGGGGGGTCCGTCTCAACAGACGCCATCCGGATCCACATTATTGATAGAATGCATTATGTTTCGAAGAGCTCTGAACTAAAAGAGGGGTCCGGACCTCCCGGAGCCCTGTGTCCGCTACTGCTGTCGTGGTAAATATGTGTGTGTGAATTGACCGTGGAAGAAACATCATTTTTTCCCTTTTTTATTGCACACGAAATTGTGCCACATAATTGGATATGATTCCAACGTAAAATGGCATCTGACTGAAACTGAGGAAAGTGGGAATAGTATGAATGACGAGTGTGTTCGAAATCATCAAACAGTTTCAGATCGAAGTAGTGGGAAGGGCGAACGGTATTCCGCCCTCTATCTGTATCTATCTATCTATCTATCTATCTATCTATCTAATCTATCTATCTATCTATCTATCTATCTATCTTATCTATCTATACAGTGTTTCAACAATTGCCTTTTTGGCTCCCAAACAGTATTCGTGATTGATGTCGACCGAAATTGGGACACAATGTTCATTGACCCATTGGACATGTTTGACTTTGTGCAGGTCAAGGTTAAAGGTCACTAAAGGTCAAAAGGGGAAGTAAAGTATGGGTCATTTTGTGTTGAAATTCAAAATGATCTCCTCCTACAAATTTCGTGCACAGTGCTGTGCTGATATTTGGTCATAATGATGGTCTAACAGCCGTACTTTCGGCGTGCTCAGGAATTCTGTTCTCTTCAATCTCTTCAATGCTACACGTATGCGTCTTTGGGTAGAGGGTTAGAGGGCCCAATGGGGGGTGATCAGGAATTATGGGTCAGGGCCAACTTTGGGCCTAGGGCCCGTTTATAGGAAACACCGACAAAAATTTTGAATTTACTACAATTTTGTACACAATGCCGATCTGCGGTTCATGATGACGGTCCAATAGCCCGTACCTTCAGGGTGTCCAGGAGGGATTTAGGCCCCAGGGCCCAGTGTGGGCCTGGGATACGCGCAAATGCTTCTCCTACAAATGTCACCCACAGTAATTTGCGGATGTTAGATTCATAATAACAGCCTAATAGCCGTATCCTCAGGATTCTCAGGAATTCTGGACTCGAGGACCCCGGGTGGGCTAGTCTTGATTAAGACGCTTATGTTCAGTGTCTCTGACCGAGATCGCCCTTATCTGTCTAGACATAAAATATGCAGCCGACTGACTGACTGACTGATTGAGAGTTGGTTGCTCAGAGTGATGGGGTTACCCAATGGCAATAATATCATAAATTTAATAAACTTTGTCCCGAAATCATACTTTAGAAAATTCCTAACCTCCCCTAGCAACCTCTTTGTTTTCTCTTAAATCAGAATTTCCTTAATCTGTTTCCCCATCTTGGTCGGGGCCCCTGGCCCTCATCCCCCTCACCCCCCCCCATCCCCACCATCATGATGTCCCGTTTGTGGGCCCATTTTTGGGGGGGCAACACTTGTCACCGGTATTTTTAATATCACCCAAGGTCTGTCCTCACTTCTATAAACAATAGTCCTAAAATTTGCGCACCCTGTAGCCGAAGCAGCTTGCTGATTGATGGGTTACACCTTCCTGTGTATTCTGTACATAGATGTTGTCAGCATGGGAGTATAATCTAGAGTTTTTAATCGGAAATTAGCCTATACTATTGTCGTGTACAATGTATAAGAGGAACAAAGATCTCCATATTGTGACACCTAATATGATATTTTATGAAGTTATGATGATATGAATATTACAATTACAACTTCCAAAGGACAGTTAATCATAGAAAATAACTTACTCATCGCCTTCTCCTACCCCCTACCCCCTATAGCTAAGACGGAATGTATGCCTAAGTGCAGTTTTGACAGTAACCAGTAACGTGGTATTTTTGCAAGAATATTGTGAGAACTACACGTTTCATACAATTTATAACTGAGAAAATACTCTGACCAAAATCCCTTGTCCCCTACCCCCCCCCCTACTTCGGTAACTAGAAATCATGCGATTGGAAAATATATAGTGCATTATGCGATGAGGCACTGCCAACAACCTACTCCCCCCCCCCTTCCATTGGCAAGTGTAAGGCACCCTATGTTATTATCTATATAGAATGAAGGTCCACGAAGGCATTTCTGCGGGGAGTATACCCTTCGGCGTTACCCGCCTTCCATGTCAGTTCCGGAGTTTTACGGAGTTTATACCTACATACACCACAACAAGATCTTTAGCCCAGTTTAGCCCATCCAAACTGTCGTCAAGTGGTTGTACCCTTGCATGTGATAACTTAAACTGATTCGTGTCTTTCATTCATCAGTTTATTGATGTTCTTCTAAGAGAGAACTTCAATCACACCCTTGAACCAGCAAAGATATCTTAGTCCCGAACTTGAATGAATAAACTCACATTGCTGGACCCTCCCCTTACCCAGGTACTTCAGAGTGTTATTCGTGTGGTTGTATGTACTTGTTTTGATCACGTTCTCCAATAGTGTATGGCTGTGGAAGGCGGCAAATCATTCAACACGGGATAGGGAGCGTCATGCCATAGTCCCTTATTCTGGGTGACTCCCATGCAGGAATTGTTTTGTTTCCCCGCGTCCTTTTTCCCTCTCCCGCGAGAGGTTGGTATTTTCGGAATTTGAATAACGCCGTTCATTGCCCACTTATTTTTGATGCCATGATGGCTTACTGATGTTCCAGAGTGAACTTCCCGTCCAGCCATCGAAAGTGGGGTGTCCAAAGCACTGGAGAGGGTCCAAAGCAATAACCGACCCCTATGTTTGGGGGGGTGGATATGTAGGGGGCCTACCATCTTGCTATGACAGACAACGCAAGGGGGAAGCATCTACGTGGGTTTGGTGGGGTCCCTGACCCCCACTTTTTGAGAAGTCGTAGTCCATCCATGATTTTTCCCCTACAAAACGTTTTTCTCGTACTGCCTTCGGACCCCCCCCCCCTCCCCTCCTGTTTTCAGCCACAGTGACTCCTACTATAGGGTGACTACATTAGAGTGATCAAAGTCGTATTTAATAGAACTGGTTTTAAGAGGGAAGCTGATAGATTACTAGTTCCTTAGTAGTTATACAGCACTGTAGTAATACAAGCATCACAGAAGGCTTTGTCATGGAGGGGGATGGCATTAGAACCCAGGGTAGGACGGCCGTCGTCATCACCTCACCTCCCTATTGCCCGGCAATCAAATTGCAATATGGTCGTCAGATTTGATTTTTTACGTGGTGTCAGGAAGCAGGCTCACCAAGAAACATAGCGATTGATCGTGGATGGCACCGAAGATAACTTGCCTCTCTACTCGACTGGTGCTCAGGTGATATCGAGGCAGGGGTGACCTATTCCCAAAACCTGCTTCGGGGGACCGCCATTTTAGTTCCCTTCGATGGGATCAGAGAAACCCCAGGATCCAAACACTTCTCGGAACCTGAAAAGAGCAGATGATTCATGTCCACGTGACTGCCCCCAGTCGACCGAGCGAAAAAAATAGCCCGAAAAAACCAGAATAAACTCATTCAAAAACCCATTTGAATAAGTGAACTCATGAAGTGAAGCCCAAAACCTCGCCCATCGAAACTGCAATGTACAGCCACCTAGGGGAGGAGAAAAGTCGGCGCAAAAGCCGTGAACTCGCGCCGGAATGTCTGCTTGCAAGGTGGGACTGATACCACTTTACCACTCGCCCGCATCAATTGCCAAATACTGTGGAATAAACAGTTACCAATCAATCTCCCTTAGAACAGTACCCCTAGAAACTCTACTTGTAGTGATCAGGGCACTCAGGCAGAAGAAACACAGTAGTGTTCAAATTGAAGTACAATCATCTACAGTGGGTAATTGGAACAACTGCAAGATTTAGCATTTGTCTAGATCGATGTTCGTTTTCCAGCATATCGGGTAAATGTATGTAAATAGACAAATATGACAGAAATGACCGTTAAGATTATTCAATACTTTGATTTTGAACCGTACTCACTGGAAATAAACTGAAATATTCAGACACGAGATGTGGCTGTCCGTGGTCTTTAGTTGTCTTTTTTATTCTTATTTTTTTTTTTACGGTATCTTGCCGCGCAGAGGATCGATCCTATTCAAGGCTCAGCAAGGGTGCAGACCTTGGTACTGCACGTCATTGTCAGCTGTGAATTCCTCACCAGGCACACGGACCAAGGCAATGCCTCTTTGGCGGTGGGGTGGGGGAATCACACGCAAACGGCATCTTGCAAATTGCTTACGGCAACAGGTTCCATTTTTCAATTTTTTCTTCTTCGGTATGACCCGATCGGTAATCGAACCCCGGTCTCCCGGGTGGAAGGCCAACGATCTACCATCTGTGTCAACCACTCGGTAAATGTATGAACTTAAACAGGCATCTAATTTGAACGAATCGAAAAGGACAAAGACATGAACTAGAATCCCAGACTTGGCGGAGGCTCGGCTTTTCGAAGTAATTTTGGGAGTGGAACAAAGTCATTGTCAAATACCTCTTGAACCTATTTTAGATTACGACATTTTCAAATGCAGGCCCTCCTTAGTTAATGACTCAGTAAAACTATTAAACGCCAGTGCCCAGGTGACACTTCTACGGACCGTGTATCAATCCCTGCTTGTGGCAGCCGCCTACCGAGATTTGTCTTGGGGGGGGGGGGGGGGTTTCTGATGTCGGAACTCAAGGGAAGTGGCCCCACCCTCCCTATTGGCAAATAAGTACCGTTTATGGGCCCTAGACAAAAGCTGCTGCAATATATGCTAAATAGCAGCTGCAAAACCTCTACTGACGGCAAAAAAACCGTTTTTGGGTTAATTTTTTCGATCACTTGGGTCATGGGGGTTACCCCCCCCCCCGTGGGTACGCCACTGATTGGTGGTATGAATTTCGTTCCGCTGCTCTCGCCGTGTGTGCACTATAAACTCATTGTGCTAAATTAGTCTCTGAAGAATTTCTAGTTACAGAATATATACGATCCCAGTATCAAATCGTATCAACATCAGTTATATACATATATTTATTTCCGTTTACGGACTTGCGGAACAACCTAGCATGATAGGGAATGTATATGGCGACCACACAGGAACCGCCACTTTGATCGAACATCTACCGTCCTTTCCACCAATCACAACCGAATGAATGTCGCTACCCTGCGCGGTTCGACCATGACGGAAATACCTCGAACCATTCATTCTGTTCATGTCACATTCATTCTCCCTATCGAAGCAGTAACATCAGCGAAGTAGTCACTTGTCCCTCGAGTCCTATACTCCAAACCCAGGCGACGTCCACTTCTAATGGCGCAGCTTATACGTTGGACCTTGCTGTTCATACTTGTAGTAAGGGGAACATCGATGTACGTGGCGACAGATGGTCCATGTCCGACGTTCTGGACCAGATGGGGAAACCACTGCTATAGGTTTGTTTTCCGTTCATGAATATCACAGTCAATTGAGCAGTTGTTTGTAATAACAAATGTGATGTAGTCACGAAGTGTTTTTGTGTGTGCAATAACCCCTGCCATGCTTGTCGATCATAGATTACAGAAGTCTATCAAAGATATATCGTTATGTTGCAGTTTTATTTTTCAAGATAATTGGGAATCGACAACAGTCGGAAACCGTTTAAGTGTAACGGATGCGCACTCTAGACCCATCTTGGTCGAATTGACCCAGGATTGGGACAGGAGGGAATTACCATAGATCGGCGGCCAAAGTTTCGCCCAGGTGAGTCAATATTGACCTGATTTGGATCGATGTTGACCAAAAATTAGTTGGGTTCCTGAACCAATTCCGGTCGAACGTGACATGGTGTTTTTGGAGTGCACTTTTTTTTCTTGTTTGAAGGTGACTAGATGAATACTTACACCACGGTGTCCCGTTTACACGTGAAACAGTTATTTCTCATTTGTGGGTCATTCTTAGGATGTATGTATAGCAATTCATGTTCTGACACACATTGTAAGACCATTTTTGAGTAACTTGATAGGAATTGAGAACAATAAATAATTTGCACAACATGAAGCCAGATTCTTTTATTTCAGGCCAAAAATGCCATGTCATTAATTGGTACCCTTATTTATTGGAATATTCCAGATATAATATTAAGAAAGCGAATTGAACGTCGATGTATTATTGTATTGCCCACGCGTGGGAACGGGTATAGGAATGTTTAGAAAGAATGAAAAAATGAAATTGACCCCAATTTAATCTCAAAAAACAGAACATTGGCAGGTGATTTCTCAATTTTCGGACAAGGTGGGAGAGCTAAACATTGAAAGAAATAGGTAATTCGTTGTAATTTTTTGGCTTCCGGAATTGAAAAAAAAATACTTTAAATTCACATAGTCGAAATAATATTGCCAATTTGGTAATCTAGCCCGACCGCAATTTTTTCCGGAATTGTGTGAATCAGGCAAAACAAGAGGTGAAATGTTAATTGAGATCTTGTACATCTCCTGAAAAATGTAGTTGCATTGCGTTCCGTTCGACCCTGAAGATAAACCGATTTATTATCATCTCCAACAGGTCATTTATTAAGTATAATTTCTTTGCCACTGTTGACTGTATTGAAAAATTGGGTGCGACCCATCAGACCTTGCATACCAGCCATAGTGGAAGCGTTGAAATTACACTAAAAAATAGAACGATTTACTAAATGGCTCCAATGATATTAAGATCGGCTTTCAAATCGCTATTGGACTATCGAAATACCTCTTGTACAAGAGCACTTAAAGGACTTTGCATAAAAGCAAGAAATATCAATCAAATTAAATCCGTCCTTAGTTTGCGGCGGTTAGACAGGACCTTCTCTCGGTCTCATGACACCAACAAAAGTTGAACAAAAGAAAAATCGCAAAAACTGTTGTGTACCCTTTGCTGTATGTAATGCAAACCACGAGGTATTCGACGGGATGTTTGCTAACAAGCAAATTCCTATTGTACGAAGTATACAGGATTTATGGGATTATGCCATCAAAACTTCGTTTCTGTTCATACCGCATGTTCGGTTAATTAAGGTCACGGAATTTTAAGATTATTAAATAATCACAGCTAAGTGGGAAATTTTGCAAATTGGAAACATTTGATGACGTCAATTTCAAATTTTAGAGGCAAAAGAAAAATGTTAGAAATATGTCTTTCCCCTTCTAATGGTTTAGATATGAATCACAAAATGGTTTGCCAGTTTGCCAAAATCAGACAATTGGATGAAATTTGAGGAAGCATATATTCCCAACCGAAAGTGATATTTGAATGATTTTTTTGCTCTATTAACCATTATATTACCGAGAAGAGTATTAATTTGGGCAGAATTTCTTAAGGGACCAGTGGTAGAAGGAAAACATTTTACGGAAGTTAATTTCAAGGAAGAAGCGTTCGAAAATGTAGTCAAGGTTTCAAGACACTCTTCGAAAGAGGTTGCAGAACATCTGTAATCAGCACTGAATCATTACGCCACATACTGAGGAAACTTGATTTCTGTATTATGAATGAATACCTTCTATATTGGAATTAGCGATTCGATAAACAATTTCTTAATTCTGTGCAAGAATACGAATATAGATTGAAAATATAGATTTGTCCAATATCAGGATTTCAAGACGAAAGAGGTTGACCATTGCTTTGAAACATGTTATGAACCAGGTAATAAGATCTGGGGGACGGAATTAAAAAATTTGAAGGGTTAAAAAAAATCCAATCCAAGCAGTCAAAGGCTGTTTTCCAAATCTGAAATACATCAATGCTCCATGAATATTATTATTATTCACAATTATGATTGATCAGGTCAAATAAGCCATAGATTTTCGCCATTGCAACGCCCCTGAAAAAACCCATTGTTCGGGGGCTATAAGGGTTTTTAATTTTGAACACGCTTAAGTCTACTTGTACGACATTTGACACCAATTTTGTAATCATTGTTAAGGAGAGCGATTGGTCGTCAATTGACCAAATAAGCGACGGTCTTTCGAGTTAGGCCAAGGGACATTCACGGGTCGTGTCCTGTTATTTGGTATGAAAAGCTCGACCTTTCTATACTCATTAGGCGTTATTTGCTTCACAGAATAAAACCTGTTCATTCTCGCAATTGACATGGCCAATATTCTCAAAAATATATCTGGAGCGAATAGTATAGATTGAGTAGTGTATAAATTTGAAAGAATAAGAAGGTTCGGTCTTCAATTTTAATTATATTATTAATTTTCATTCGAGATATTACATGCGTCATTGATTACGTTCGAAAAATAGCGGCAATTTCATTCCCCGTGATACTACTTTGGGCACCGAGACCTGAGAGCAGAACCATTGAAGTGTGAAACCAAAAAGGGTTTTATAGATTCCTTCTTGCTCACTTAATCATTCGGTGAACCGGATAGGAAGCTTCGCCGCATGGCACTGAGAGCGCTGCGACACGGACCGTGAGATGGAGGTTCAACGTCTCTGTGAGTCCATGAACAAGACAACTGGCAAAACGAGCTGCCTCGCAGCCAGCTTACAGAAGATTCAAGACTCCGCAATCAGCCTTGTGGTGTCACTGTCCAGATGTCAAGCCAGGGATGACGCAGGGTCTGACCGAGGAACTGATGCAAAGGCACGTTAGGCGGGTATATTTTAGTAGTATTTGGACAATGCGAGCCCCCAAGCCTGGGGAAATTCAGGATGGATAATGGTTGCAAACTCTAGTGGCCGGACTCCGGGGGAGACTACTGGGGTCTGCAGTGTGGCATAATCCAGAGATGCTCTGGGCTGGAAGATAGGCTGCCCTAGAGTTGTTGCATGGCTCTATTGCTCTGTTCGGAGCACAGCACTGGTTGTAATCCAACTGACTGGAAAAAGGAGACTTATAGTTACAATCTGGAAGGGAGGGTGGTACTTGGGACTGCATACCTATATAGAGGGGTTACACTCCTATCAGTGCCTGGTAAAGTCCGTTGCTCGGATCATCCTGAACAGGATTCCGTTGTAACCTGCTTGTGCCTCAGGTCCTGAGCAGTCGTGTTTTACCCCCAAGGAGTCCACGTGGATCGCATGTAGCATCCGTGATCCTGTTGAGCGGATGCGGCAATTCGGTAGAGGCTTTCATGTGGCCCTTTATAGAATATGGTTCAGTGCTTCCACATCGAAATTCAAGATTTCCTGAACTCGGCTGTTTATTTCCTGAGATTTACAAAAGCACTTCGTGTAAGTTTCATCATCTGCCTAGTCGACACACGCCGCCTTAATAGCGGTGGGGAAACGGGGGAGTGGGGGGCGGGTTACGACAGAGCCATTCTGCATCCACATCTATTGGTAGAATGCATTAGTATTTCAAAAACGTGGTGTACGCTAGCTCCATATTTTCAACACGTGTGATGGACTAGGACAAGGAGAGAGAGGTTGAAGATAGTACGAATCTTGTTGACTGGGTTTGTCCAGGTGCACGGCAAGAACGTGGGAAGTCAACGTTCATTCGTTTGCCTCGTCAGTGCCATTAGATCTGAGGTCAGTAGAACCTGTCAACTGCGGTTACCGTATATTAAGGTCATGTAGTCACTGTGCAGTTTTCTTGCTATTTGCTAGGGAGCATGCCCGCCCTTACTGTGGTGAGGGGACGGATATTGCATTCCTTAGCATACATACATTGAAAACTTGTATATAGCGTTTCCCATGAGGCTCGAGTGTTCACAAAGAGAAAAACTTGGAAGGAGAAACAAATCATAAACAGAAGTGAATCGATATGTCTTCAAACGACACTGAAGCGTAACTGTCGAGAATCTTAATTTCAACGGGGTAGACGATTGTAGGCATTTGCCGCAAAGGCAGCAAAGAACCGGTCACCATAGCTTACGCTTTTTTACTGTTGGCAGGACCGTTTTTGTCTAATGCAGGGGTGTCTGGGGTGTCTGGGTGGTGAACTGAGCGCCTGTGATCCATCGTCAACTGCGTTTCTGTGGGCATATGGGGCCTCCAGGCGGACGATCCTGCATCGGGTTTGGACAATTCAGGGCATGCTGCGCTGACGCGCCTAGGAGGAGGAGAAGCTGGAGCCGGTGCCATGCCCCTAACAGCGCCCCTACTTACAGTAGTGTTCTATAACATGTGGAATTGGGCGAAAATGATTGCATTTGTCAGAATATTTTAGAAAATTCTGTTTTGGCAGATCCCCTAGCACGAGAGGCTTCAATTATTGAGCTCTAGTTGGCTCCGAGTGGTATTCGTCACGCCATTATTGGTCTCTGACGACATTTACGGAATGTCCTACGTCATCTCAGTCGAACGGATCAGCCGGTTCGGCTGACTGCGGGGACCGCCCCCCGTCGCTCATGTTGGCGACAGCTTCTCCGGTACCTCAGGAAGTTGGGGGTACTTATGGGCAGGCCCGGCCTATTCGCTGCCGGAGGACGCAGGTTAGTCGGCTCGTGCCTCTCAGTCGAGAGCCCCCATGAGTGAGTGTGTGCTATCGAACTCACAAATCCATTTGCCTCTTCTAACCTTGAAAAACGTGAACTGGTACGCCAAACGATAGTGTTCTCCTTCTACCATGTGCAATTCACGTAACCCAGTATGAAACTGTTGAAGTGATGCATTGCGTTCTCCAGATATCATATCAACAGAGAGCGACTATGACAACGTAAACCCAATTGTTTGGCGGTCGAGTCAAAGGTCATTGGTGGTCAACAGTGGGTCCAGAATGCTTGTCTGGTCAAGTCAAATATATATATTTTTTAGGGGGGGGGATACAAGAATCGATAAATTGTTTTTGTAATTGAAATTTTATTCGATCATATGGAATTGGTCTAACAAGTGGAATTATGGTATATAACTTTCCTATAGGAAGTAGAAAACCCCTATTACTTTCGTGGACCGGGGCCATTTTTCAGATAGAATGAGGAAATCGTGAGAAATGATAATATGGTCAATTTGGCCAACAGGATAACCTCACCCTACCTGGATGGATCGAACTCATACTTGGTATGTGGGATCCTTGGTATGAGTACATGTACATGGAATTCGAAATCACAAAGCCTATTGGCTTCCTGCAGCTGGTCAAGTGGAGCGACGAACTGTTCAAGTGGGTTTTGATTTTTGCTGGATGGCCAAGGTAAAGAGGGGTGATTTCAGTTATGACATAATTGGCTTCTATCACACGTCCCATCATTCGTTGCTAATAGATATTTCGGGGAGGAGGTGTCATGGACCGAAGCTGTTAACACCTGTCGACAATTCAGCTCTCCGGGCCCGACTGGTTTCGCGGATTGGTATCCATTACACCACAGAATGAACATGATTTTCTATATTCCTATTGGAGAACCATACGCCGCCGACGGTAAGATGTTGGGCAGTCGTACTGTTCTGAACTATTTCATATGCTTTCAGTCATGGCTAATTCACTCTGAATTCCAGTCTAGATGAGTATGTTACGTATAAAAGTTTGATTATTCGTTGCCCTAGTCATGTAAATTATGCTGATAAGAGATTACATAGCAGTGCATTATCAGCATTGTCCAAATCCAGACTAGTTGTTTCTGTGTGGTTATTGGCCCAAATGTCGATATCCTGCACTGACTGGATAAAGAATTTGCAGTTTTGAAAGGTTGGGAGAGTATGTAGCAAGTTGGGTAAAGAAGTCAATAGTCAAAACTCATGTTGGGCACATGAGATATCATTGGAATGTACTGTTATAATTGGTCAAATGTGACCAGCTTTAGAGTGCCTTAGAATTGCCAACATTTTAACCTACTACTACTACTACTACTGCTAGTATACAACGATCTCACTAGTTGGATATAACCAGATAGCATAACAAGCACAACAAAAGCAGCCACCTCAAAAGCGCCACCACTCTCCATAAAAACGCACAAAAGTTAACGGACTGCTGCAGTTTGGGTACAATAAAGGGTAATACTTGGGAATGGAAAAACTATTTACCCTGCAGTTGTCCTTTAGGCCGTGCGTTTCTTCTGTATGGAGAACTGCATAGTCAACAGCTACATTCGAAGTCGAAATGCCGACTTGCGCTATAATAAACTGCACAAATAGGTAGTTCAGTTTATGCTGGAGACGTTCATGTGGAAGTTTTATTTACAATTCCAGCCCTACATTCCTGCAATTACGTGGGAAGTAAGGGCAAGAGTATACCCTGATTTCAAAACTTCAGAACGGAAACAGTGAACGAAAAATGGGTGCAAAGCCTATATAGGCCTCAGAGTACTTTTGTATTGTTCATGTTGTGAGATTGATGACGAAGGGGACAATGGTATGGATTACATGAAAATCAGTGCAATGTTCAATTTAACAACTCTCATTCTCCGTCGCATTGACCGTTACGTAGATATATTCAAAAAAGGTTTTGAAGGCATTTTTACAATCGCCTGCTTTCTATTGAAGACAAGTCTACACTGATGAAACCCACATTACTTCACATCAATAAATCTGAATATGGTGTGAAAACATGCACCATAGGATAGCTACGTGGTCTCGTAAATAGGGGCTATGGGTGTTCTATCCCCCACACTCTTCTGTTCTTGGCTTGAACCACCTTGAGCCATTGAATAATTATTAGGTTTGGGCCGCTTCAATGATTAGCCCCTAGGCTATACGGGCTTAAGTTAAGGGGCTATAGTCATTGTACGATGAAAGGAAATATTAGTTTTCATGTATGCCTAGTGTATTCGTTGAAATTCATTATGGTTTCATAGTTCCCAAAACCTTACTCAGATATTAATAACCTGATAACAAGACCTACTTGATCCTTGACTGTCACGAATAACTGATGGTATGGCATTAAAACGGATAAGAATGGTAGCCAGAATACCATGGAGAGGCTCTATCCATCAGTGCACTGTCACGACGCGACATGAATTTATCTGGTATTGTCAAAGAATTAGAAAGCTATACTGGTTAACCTTAACTATCGAACGAGTAGGACAAATAGGGGTAAGAGGTGACTTGTGCTGGATCCGATTTAAGTAGCATGGATTACTATATTTCAAAAAGTGCTGGAATTATTCAGCTACCTCCTGCTGCCTCCGCATTTCCACCAGCCTGCTATATATTTTTTTTAGAAAGGTTGGAATAGGTGAATAAATCTATCACATTTGGGTCTAAAATTCATGATTAGACCTACTCAAATAGGCTAATATAATTTGGGAATAATCGTGTAGATCATGGTATTTTTCAATATTATTTCAGGTACACCAGCCTGACAACAGAATTGATGTTTGTGCTGAACAGATCCCTTATTACAGTTTACTCGTTACTCACAACAACACTTTGTACTCGGATCCATCGTCGATCGTCGAATGCCACCTAGATAGGGAGGAGCAACAATATAGGAATACCCAACCTCTGTAACAAAAGGAGGCTTTAGAGATCACCAAAATTCTGAATATTTATATATCTAAGCAGAGAAATAAATAAACTCAACCCTCATCAACCACAGCACACACCAACATGTCCGGATTGTGCTGTCAAGTGAACTTCGAGTAACACGTCTCTTGCTTTGGTAATTAACTACATGCAAATAATACCTTGTGCCTATAATCCCCACTTTCCCGAAATGGTAGGGGTTTCCATCT
The DNA here is from genome assembly GCA_026419785.1 of Sclerodactyla briareus. Taxonomy (NCBI): domain Eukaryota; kingdom Metazoa; phylum Echinodermata; class Holothuroidea; order Dendrochirotida; family Sclerodactylidae; genus Sclerodactyla; species Sclerodactyla briareus. Next base: position 95,078 of record JAODTK010005590.1, on the reverse strand, counting down.
GTTAATGCTGGCAATGAGCAATCACAAATCATTTTGGATATTATATGTATTAAATTCAAAGCTTGGTTCGCTCCAGGATTGAAAACAATATGGACGAAAATTGATGATTGTCAATGTCCAATACCTAGCCATTTATTGAGTGGGTACGTGAAAGGTTGGATCCAGTGGTAGCCACACAGACGCCACAGAACTTCCATTTACGCTATTCCTCTGAGATGTTTCAGTGCCGAGAAATCAGTGTCAAACATGAAACATGAACATTACGCCAACCCCCTAAAATGTTTTCCGTTGCGAAGATATATAAAGATTTGAAATTTAAAGGTTGTTTCACCCTTCTACAGATGACATAACTGGATGTGTTTTAGTACACCATTGTAGTTGAAATTTGGTTTGGTGCAACCAGACGAGTCCGGTCGTAACGAAGAACTGGCCCAGAAGGTCACAAGGTCATTAGGTCAAATTAGGTCAAGTGAGGTCAAAGTAGGTCACCAGATGTAGGTCACCTAGACGAACGAAACTTCCATTACAACATTGCACTTAAATGTTCGTTGCCAAGACATAAGAGGATTGCCCCATGGTGACCTTCAATGACCTGACTTGACACACAAACAATAGAGTTCGTCCTCTCCATAGTGCAACTCACATACTTAATATGAACTTGATGAATACTACTATCATTAGATATCGTGCGACAAGGTTTTTTGGACTTTGCCCTATCGTGGACCTTGAACTGGCATTCAAAAAACAATAGGGTTCATCCTCACCACATGAGCAACCGACGTGCCCAATTGCAACTTCATATTTTTTGCGTCGTGAGATATCGTGCTGAAACGAGGGTGCACACACACATACTTACACACCCACACACCCACCGCCACCACAGGACACACCCGGCACAACTACATAGGCACAGACTTTACTGCATAGATTCCTTATGCCTTAAAAAAAAGTGCGTTGTCCTGGACTCCTGAAGACTGCCCGGGGACCCTTGAGTTTCAACGTTGGAATATTAAGGACCTAACATACACCACACGCACATGCACACACACTTAACCAAGAATCCTCGGGTCTGGATCCGAAAGAAAACTAAAGATTTAGAAGATAGAATTGCTTCGGACCCACAACATTCTGATCAACAATCCGAAATTCCGCCCTACTGATTGAGCTACAGTAATATCCAATCTCCGATTGTACTTATGCTTTAACTTAAGTTAAATAATTCAAGTGACAGGAACCCATGCTGGTGCACCAAGGATTCAGGAAGTCTCGGTGGTGTTTCCAGTTATACTGAAAAATGTGTGCTCTCATTGCTGGGAAGTGGACATAAGTTTTTAGAGCTAATCTGACAGTTGCGTGTGTTTGTATATTTGTGTGTGTATGTGTTTTGTCTGTTTTCACCCACTCTTGCAAATCCCCCTAACTTTCATCTATCTGTCTATATAAGACTTTCGTAGGTCGTAATCCTAATTGTAATAGTTGTTAAAATTCTGCCCACCTTTTCAGGTTGTTGAAGAATCTCTCAACGTGTAATTCAGAATGGGGACATAAACTTATTTCGAACTCCGAGCTGAAATTCAGGGACCTGCGGGGGTTGGAAGGGGTGGTAGACCCCTGCTTGGGGAGAAATACGCCGAAACGTCAGTACTCTTATAATAGATTCATTTTGAATGAGGAATTCATGCTAGATCATCGTACAATTCACTGATACAAAGGGATAGAACCCGGGTCGGAGTCCTGCAACCACCGTGTCACCTCTACTAATGGTTAACAGGGGGAGGTCCACAAGTTGCATTAGCCTTCTCGCAAACAGCCTCTCGCAATGCAATTGTGGTCTAGCTCAGGGGGCAAAGTAGGCAATCCATGGCATGCCAAATAGGTATTTCAGGGGATAAAATTGTTTTATTTTGCTCAGCGGAAATAAGCACATTTTGGTCAGAATCGTCACGATGAAAATGTAAAAAAATTTCGGGGACAACATACTAGGTTTAGAGAGAATACGCACAAAGAATGAGGAAGATAATAAAATTTACAAGTTTTTCCAATACATGCTAACACAAAAAACTGCCCCCTGAAGTATCCCAGCATGCATCAAAACTATTCCCACATTGCACCGCAGCATGCTATTGCGAAAAAGTCTCATAGACCTTCACTAGCATCCACTATATAGCATCTCAATGATGGCGTTTACTGCAACGAATCTTTCATATTCAACAGAACCGTCCAAAGAGCCGGGTATGTGGATTGGCCTGACAGATATGGTTAACAACGTCGAAGAGAACGGCTCTTACAGATGGTCCGACGGGACAGACGTCAACTACCCCAATTTCGACGAGGGTCAACATAAAGTGGGCCAATATCGTTTTTTTCTGTGGGACTGGACCGATAGCAACTGGAATCCAGAGGGGAGGTGCATGATTACTTAGACCACCAAGACGCGTACTTCCAGTTCATGTGCAAAATGGCACAGGCCCTCGTGTTGTAATGCATCTCGTGCATTTTACTCATCCGCTCCCGAGAACAAAGCCTGTGTGCCAATCAGTGCGCAATGGATTCTAATTTGGAGTTAGGATCAATTCGGTTAATGTAACTATCACTTGATAAATGTAATGCATTAATTCGAACTCTCGATTTCCCCATGCGCTATTTTAAGCATGTCATTTGTGCAGACCATATCAATCAATCATGATTGTGTAGAAGCACTCAATATGTTTTGAGATGGCTAACACAACTGTTAGAAAAACAGTATGCCTGAGAGATAACCTGCCGACATAGCCCACCAGTCAATGTGATTCGTTGCTGTTGGGAGAATTATATGATCAAACATTAATAGTGATTATTGTTCCAGGAGAATTCCGAAAGAGATCAGCTAAAGAACAGCTCCGCCTTAAATATGGTATCTTCGATATGCCACAATAAACCAGGTCATATTCTTGAAAAGCTCATTCCCAACAGGAAGTCTATCTTTTTGTGACCTGATTCCCTTGATAGGTTCACATGTTAAAATTATTATTAAATATCACAACACAACACGGCCAGTATACTTTGGTGAGCCCAAATTGGCTTCGTGAATACTTTAAATAAAAGAGACAGGTCCCTCACTGTCGCTTCCTACATCCCGACAGGCGGGAAGCTCGGAGAAGATGTTCTTCTCTCCTGTGGAGAAACCTGGTTACCGTCATCCTACGTTATCGAACTACGGCAGCAGTTCAGGTCTAGGCAGAGTGCATCACCAACTTTTTTTCCTTCCAAAGGTATATATACCGCCCAGAGACCATCTGCAATCAACTCAGGTAAATTTTGAGTCTTTCGGGCCCGTCACTCGTTAGTTCGTTTCAGATCTTATCTATTTTTGTCCGGTGGCCAAAAGGCTATGGCGTGGTTTATAGTTGCATCGCCTTCCGAACGTGCTGTTCAAACAATGCTCCGAGGAAGTCATCCCAACACTAACTGATGTGAAATCTGGAACATTTCCTGATCCCTGCAAACACGCTATCATCCGCCCACTCTTAAAGAAGTAAGGTTTAGACGCCAACCTTCTTGAAATTGAAAAGGGCCGATTTTCAAACCTACCCTACGTTCCCAAACCTATCAAAAATCAGTGTCTGGTCAGATAAACATGTGCCTAAGACAACATGAATTGTATGCAAAGTGTCATTCATCTTGTCAGGAGGGCTTTAGTTCTGTAATTGCTCTACTCAGTGTATAAGTGGCGTTGTATTTTACTGGTTTAGATCTCACTTTTTGGGCAGAACACATGACGGGAGACCATTGGGCCAACCATGTCGAGAGATGTGGCGCTCAATTGAAGACCCCTATTGAAGACATCATAATTCCCAAGTTAACCTTTATGCAAGTTAACCTTTACGTCACCTGTAAGAGAGGAACTACGTACCCCTGTCGGTAAGATCGAGTCATGTATTGAAAAAAAAAAATCCGTCGAGGGATGCGCGATAGGACCGAAATAATTCACTCCCCTCCTGAGCTTGGCGCTAAATTTCCTGCCTCCCACTGTAGTATTCAGATTGGTGATGTCAGCAGTATTGCTCCCTCTAATAGTGCTTGTAATCTGGGTGCTACTTTCGATGATGCCGCAGTCACGCCGACTCATGTTGCAAACATGGGAAATTCTTAACATCCTCGACCAACCATCAACTGAAAAGCCTTATACTGTTATACACACGCCTTGGTTACTTCCTGTTTATACTGTTGTAACAGTTTGCTATTCGGTCTCCCCCGATCGTGTCAAGTCCAGAAACTCCAACTGGTCCAAAATTCCGCTGCTCGTATAGTTACTCAAACAAAGAAAATAAACTACATGTGAGGGGATTGTTTGATTCCGAAAGGAACCCTCTCACGTATAATGCTTTCAAGTACAAATTTAACATTTATTTCCCTTTCACATTATATTGGGGGATGATACATAGTATTCCATTGGAATGAAGAGCTTCCCTTCCTGGAAATGAAATTTGTCGTAATCGAAATGAAGACATGCTGAATCTTTTTTTTAAAGGCAAGTAACTTCTCACAGTTTGTGTATACCACAGTTTTTATTAATCAATCGTAACACCGACTGAGATTCTTAAGTGGTCTACTACTCTCCACATTGCTGCAAATGATTGGTCTCTTTATTACTGTATGCCGTGGAGGTCTGTTAATGAAGCAAGAATCCAATATTTTCAGTGTCGTTTCATCCATAGAATACTTCCTACTAACAGACTTCTGTATCTCATGGGAGAGTCTGACTCAAGCATTTTATCTATTTCCGTGAAATTGAGGAAGAAACACTAGATCTGTTTTGGAGGTATCGGTATTCTGCTTCCTCATATAGACGCGAAAAATGTTTCTAGATAAGCAACTTTCTTCTCGAAGAAAGAATTCCTTCTTTTTAAGAGACAGTAAACCACGCCACAATTTTTTAACTCTTCATATGATTTTTATATTTTTTTATGTTTTACTGTAAGAGAAGGAGGTTAAGCCAGATGTAACAGATTTTTATCAAAAAATTGAATACGCAATGAAAGTTGAACATTATAGGAAGTCAAGATTGTGGAAGGAAGGAAACCCTTTGAGTCTGCGAGAAGCAATTTCTACTTGTAGGAGTTTCTCAATTGCCTTTCTTCTCATACAGGAACTGCATTATGTAACTCATATCTACCCTTGTATCGTCATTGAAACTGTAATGCTTGTAAAAGTATGAAAGTTGCGTTATTGTGTGTATAACTTGTTTCGGTGCTGTCAAGAGAAAAGTAGTCAATACAAAAGAGGTGAAAAAAAAAAAATGTGCAGGCTTGGCGGGTTAAACCGCCGACGTGTACCGTATTAATCCCCCCGCAGAAACAGCCTTTGTGGACCACGTTAGGAGGGGCACATTATGTTATGTTTATGTTTTATTTGACCTCCAGTGATTAGAAATGATGCCCTACCACCCGTTGTTCAGGTCCATCTGTAGTCCACATTCCCCAAGTTTTGTTTAAATACGACCAAGTTAGAAAAAATCGCATGATTCAGGCAAATTTGACCTCCTGTGACCTTGAAATGACCTTCATGTTGTTTAGGGCTAACAACCATCCACATCCACCAAGTTTTGTTCAAATCTAACGAAGTTAGAAAAATTGCGAAGAAACACACAAATTTGACATCTGGTGACCTTGGAATCAACGTCATGTATGCGAGACCAAATTTTGTCTCCACCCACCAAGTTTCGTGTGAATCGGACTAACTCTGTAATTTCGCAAAAAAAACAAAAAAAAACACACATATGACCTCCGTCGACCTTGAAAACACCATCAAGTTTTTCGGGACCATCTTTTGTCTCCAATCAACAAGTTCGTATCCCCCCCAAAAAACAAAAAACAAAATTTGACCTCCGGTGACCCTGTAATCACCGTCATGTTTTTCGGGACCAACTTTCGTCCCCACCCACCAAGTTTCGTGTAAAAACGGTTAAACTCAGTATTTTCATGTAAAACCTGCAAAACAGAGGGCAGCAGATATGCAGTGATGCCCACTTTCGAACTCATCCGAGATATCACTAGGGCGGACATGTGTACCATTCAGATTAACCGGATAACGCATTAAAAGAGTTATTGCGCTGACGGCTGAAGTTTCCGGCGGCGGCGGAGACGGCGGCGGAGACGCGGACGCGGCGGAGCAGCGGACGCGGCGGAGCAGCGGACGCGGCGGAGCAGCGGACGCGGCGGAGCAGCGGACGCGGCGGAGCAGCGGACGCGGCGGAGCAGCGGACGCGGCGGAGGCGGCGACTACACCCCAAAACCATAATATCCCCAGACACCTCCAGTGTCGCGGGATGTAATTACTGACCAGTCTATAATTGCGGTTTCTTATGCTGTGGTGTGACGATAACAGATTCACATGCAGTAGCGAAAACGCCACTCGTAAGGGACAAGTAGGTATTACACTATCAACACAATGTTTTTCATTAGAAATGTTGGAACTGGGACAATATCGCACGATCTGACCTTTACTCAGATATGATCTTTCTGACATCATCATCACAGACTTCAGTAACTGAGATCTGGACCAGTTGGAACTGTCGGTGATTCACATCTCAGAAAAGATTACCAGTGCTCCCCAGGCCTAATACAAGCCTCTGTTCTACAAGATTTCGCAAGATGGAATTGACCTTCTCATCAACCAGGAGTTGAACAACCCTCGACAGTTTCCTGGGGTCATACCATGCCTCCTTCACCTAGTTGTTGTTGTACATGTCCTTGGCAATAATCAGTGTTGTACACCTCTCAGGCAGTTTTTTGAGGACGCGACACTCTGGATATTCCATAGTAATAATTCGTTTTTGATTCCTTGACGAAGTCAGAGGAACCTATGCATCATGACAGTGTGTGTGTGTGTGTGGGTGTGTGTGCGTGTGTGTGTGTATGTATGTGTGTATGTGTGTGTATGCGTGAGTGTATGTGTGTCCCACTTTCGCGTTAGCTGGATATCTCCGAAGAGGTAGAAATTCAGGGAGGCGGATTAGCTCATCGGTAGAGCTCCAGACTGCAAAAGCATTGATTGCGAGTTCGGAGTCCATTGGAAGCCCGAGGACTTTTCCGCAGTGCTGTTGGACAAGGCATGTCCCCTGAAATGTTCCACGCCACCCACGTGTTAAAGGGGGTAAATTGTGAGGTGAATTGCGAAGACTAGTGAGCGCCGTATGTGGCAGCCCTATAATGGGAAGTCCACCGGGGGACACAATGAAGCGTCGTATTGGAATGATGCGTCAGGGGAGAGGACAGCAAGAGGTGTGTGCTTAGATAGGGGAGGGCTGTTGACAATCATTAATGAATCAGGGGTAAAAGCTGTGAAGCGCTTTGATCTGTCCTCGACGTGGAAAAGCGGTATATAAGATCGAGATATTACTATTATGAAATAATTCATTGTTTAAGCTCGTTGGCAGGAAGAGATTACGCTGCTATGGTGATTTGGTTTGGTACATAGGTGCATGATATCATATAAGGTGGATTAACTGATTAGCCTTTTCACCTTAAAATATGCTAATTAAGTCGTTTAATTTGCATAATTCATTAGGAATTTTTAAAGTTCATCGGATTTTCACGAAACTTGGTGAATATGGTCTACATTCAGTCCCGAAACTTTTCAACAAAGATTCGGGGTCATTGGAGGTCATTTAATGTCTCTAATTTGCATAATTTATGCAAAATCTTAAAGGTGACTGAATCTCATTTAACCCGGTGGGTATGGTTTACCTTTACTTCCCGAAAAATTCTCATGGATTCAGGTCACTGGAGGTTGTGGATTCGACGTGTCTTAAAAATTGGAATTAATTTCTGGTCTAATGATTTGAATTGCGGATTCATGAACTTGGTGGGTATGGGCTTACCTTAACTCTCCAACAACTTTAACATAGACCGGCGGTCAGTGGAGGCCATTCAGTGTGTCCATTTTGCATAAGTTATTTCAAATTTCAAAGTTTGTTCGATTTTCATGAAGTTGGGTATGGGCTAACTGAGTCCCCCAAGTTTCTGACATTGACTTGAGTCCTGAGGGTTATTCATTGTGTATAGTTTGCTTCATCTATGCAAATGTTCAAGTTTGTTGGATTCCCATGATACGTATTAAGTGTAGTCCACCATTGGTCCTGAGATATTTAAAATGAGAAATTGGTCAATGAAAGTTGAGTATAGGGTCCAATGGCATAATGTAGACAATTTTAGTCATATTTAGTCATATTCTCTTTGGTAGACATGGTCAACAATCAGTCCTTATGAATTTGAAAATTGGTCACTGATTAGTAAAAATGTTTTTCGGTAAATGGCTTAATACAAAAACCTGGAAGCAAGCACATGGAATGACCTTATAGTTGTTTTGCATGGTGACTGATGGAAGAAACCACTGATCGCGGAACCAGGCGAGACACTCGGGGCGATCACCTTGTTTAGATTAATGCGCAGTATTTTACGGACCAACATTTTTTCTTCAGGTCTATTGACTGAATGAGACTAACCCTAAACGCAACCCTAATTTTAACGAAGAGTATAATTGATTTCATACTAAACAACCAGCTACTCGCAACAGGCGTTGTAAATCAACTAGGTGCCAGTTTTGGTGGTAAGATAGAAATGTAGATGCATTAAAATGATCCGCTGATACGGACTGTGTTTATTCACTCCTTTCTCATATATTTTGGTAGAAGCACTATTCGCCAGTTGTCATGCAAGATTGAAAGAACAACCCTTTTCGAACATAACGATCAATTGGATTCCTACACTACTTGCAGTCTACTTCCTCTGCCTCTCCTACCTCAATCTTACAAATGGATGTTTTTTTTTTTTTTTATATAGGGCAGGCATAGCCCTACAATATCTACTAGTATAAGGCAAATGGAAGTAATACGAAACGAAAGTGAAAACGAAAAATGATCGAGGAAGAGTTATATTGAACCTTTGAAACTCGCGCTCCGGAAGTGCACTTCGACCTGAAGTTACCCTCTTCTTCACCTTTCCCAAATGGTTCAAATGGTTTCGGATACTCAACAGAACTAGGTCACTCAGCATACTGTTTATACATGAATATTTCACTTTGCGTCAAGTTATCTCCGTCATTTTTACTTCCCCAAAAGGCATTTTGATCTATCACTGTGTAACATCACCGAATTTCCATGTTTTATTCTATTCATTTCTTCCTAACTCGAGAACCCTTCATATCCGATCATTTAGGTTCACACGTTCAATGTGCGGCGGCGGGAGGCGGTGGGCGGGCGGTGCGGGCAGTTGAAACAGATTACGTGCCCTTGGCAGAAAAATAGTCCCACTACTCGTTCCGCTCCGACGGTGTCAGTGTCTTCCCGGCCCAGCGTCGGACCGATTACACCCCCGTCGGTGTCCGAAAATGACAGAATCGCCCGAGAGTTCAGAAATCGTAACCAGGATTTCCCGACAGGTACTCGAATCGATCCCGACAGCCTGAGCCTCGATTGATTATGATACGGCTTGGAATACATCGATTGATGTAGAAAGATATATAAGTAAATATGTAGGTAGGAGAATATACTTGAAATGAAGAAGAAACTATAAACTTAGTAAGAGAACTGCATCTCTCAACAATGTCACTGAAAGTATGAGTCGTTTATTGCTGTCAGGCCAATCGATCAATGTATACTCGGAACGGACGGTTGGCAAGGACCGACGCGTTAGTTCCTTCAATTATTCTTCCTCTGTGCCGCTCTGGAATTGTCATTGCAATTCGTTTCCATTTTAATCTCAAGTTCCGAGGGTAGTAAGAATAACCAATTACTGAGTAAACAGTTAGACCTAAACACTGTGTCTCATTGTTACATTTGTAGCAAGTTGTACGGCGGGTTTATTCGTAACTTTTTCAGTACCCGGTTATTGTGGGCTGACCCAATTTCCTCAACAATAATGGGTGTGTATAGGCCCAAACACACGATACGCGTGTCTACCGATTTGTCATTACTAGCAGACCCTTCGCCACGTAGCGCATGTCCTCTTGGAGTTCATGATAGCGCTTGGGGGCGCGGAACACACCACTTCAATCGTATGATTCTAAAACAGTGAACTGTCTGTAGGTTGTCTGCCTGCCTACCACAAATACATTACGATTGGTCAATCAGTTGATATTGTTTTTTTTTTCTTGTTTCTTTTTTTCTTACACTTTTTTATCAATGGGTGTTAAAACACCAATGCTTTTGATACTCTGACTTCAAACAGTTTTTATATCGGCACAGTTCTGCGCGCATTTTGATTGCATAAAAAATGCTGGCATATTGCACAATTGCATACTATATAATGAACGCATTCATAGCTTTCTAGATTGGTCCCGTAACTTCAGCACAGTCCTAACTAATCCATTACTTAACAAAAAATTCAGGCGAGATAAGCTGGTATCATCATACGCTGACGCGTCATCACAATCTTTTTTTTTAGAGAAAATTTTGACATGCTTCAGAATGCACGTCTGTCATCCAGTACAAAAGTAAACAGTATTCGTGAATAAAAAAGTGTAACAATAGTGAAGAGATATGGGGTACGTTATAAATGGAGATCATGTAGGTATCAACAACAAAATGAATTATTGTCGAGACATTGTATCCAATGACATGATATCAAAATATAAACGTATGATTGTTGAAATGGTCGCACGTTCAAATAATTCCGCGCTCATATACTTGGCCATAATCTTATTTCTAACGATTTGTTGTGCTAATTTAGGGTTTACAACTTTACGCTTGCCCTAAAACAATCACGATTTCTCGTAATAATGGGCAAACTCCGTGTTATCGTTCCATTCCGTAAACAGTAAAACGGAATCAAACAGATTATTATTATAAACTAGGTGCCCTACTATCCATCCACAATACCCACCTTGGGGAAAGTGGAAATAACAACTATCTCTCAGAATAACTATTCATCACCACAATTCGAGTATCGCTTAGTTATATATTTACATGCTATTGATTATCGTGATATTAGATGATTGAACGTAACGAATATCGGCATCTTCAAAACCAGAGTCGGTAAAGTACTGTGAAAATTTCAAATTGCATTGCAGAGAATCATTTCATAACTTACTGTCCAGAAATATTATATATATTATTATTTATTGTTACTTGCTACCGTATATAATTCGATTAATTATAACACGTCCAGGACATATAGGCTTTATAAGTAATTAGTAGAAATGTAAGGCTTAGATGAATGAAAAATAAAAACTCGGTTGAGTAGTCTGCATTCCTCAAACAATGTGTGATCTAATCGGTTCGTTCACATCACACTCGGAATGAACGCTATGGCAACGTCAAATGGGTTATTTCCAACAACTAGCCTATGATGTTTGTCCCACTTTAGAAGCCTTGCGTTGTCCTCGGGAGCCCGTTTAATATAACATTAGAACGAACATACAGAATGAAAACATCATTCATGCAGGCCTGGTCATCAACTTGTCCAAAAATATGTCTTACATACCCTTTTTTAAAACCAAAATGACTCCTGAGTCATACCAAATATAGGATGTATGGAGCAATCATCTGGTCTCTTAATTATTGGCTGGACGCAGGAGTGCTCATCTGTCCTTGTTGCCTGTACCGGAGCGATAATCTTTGTCGGTTTTGCTCGTTCAAGCAGACTATCAACTGAATTCGCAATGCACACAAAAGATGCACTGGCGAGTTATCTCCTGATTAAGACGTTGACGTACACTTTGGTGGTTGCAACTCAGACAGAGTATGCGGGAAGACGTCCTTGCCTACTACGGCTACCACTTGATCATCCAATATCTTCGCTAGTACCTCATACTGGGTACCCAAGCCAGGACCGTGGTGACGAAACATTCACGAGTTATATACCATGCTCTAGACGATATGAAGGGCGATGAGTCTCCATTAGTCACCTTGACTCAAGAGACCAGACATCTGTCTCTCTGCTCTTACTGCTCACTCTGTTTCTGCCATACTCTCTGTCGTCTGCTGTTTTTGCTGCTCTCGCTCTTCCTTGTCTTCCGGCTGGTCCCTCATCTGTCATGTTATCAGTAATAAACTCATCTTCTGTCATCAGGAAAAAATAAAACAAGAAATGTTCCATAAGCAATAACATTAAATATCACTAGTAATGATGACGTACTTGGCTTATATGCACAGGACTCTTCGCCCCCTCACCCTCTCCAGACGTTCTCTCAGCTGCCCATATTATTGTTCTTCCGGTTGTCAGAAAAATAACCCCCAAAATGTTTTATGAGTGATAACATTCAATATCACTGGCAATGCTATACATGCATAATTACATTCTGTAAACGGCTCCTCTCTACAACGACAGTGGTGTTCAGAGAAAACGAGACATACATGTAGATTGGTCCGGTTCATATGATTATTTCTCAATATTCTTGTTTAACAAGCGGTGCCTACAACTATTCGATAAGAGCACTGGATTCAAGACCACAAATTCGTATGTATATTGTATAGCACAACCCACAAAGACGGTGGATATGTCTTTTTTTCCTTCTTGTGTCACAAACGTTACACAATCGCATCCCGTCCCCGCCCGTCGACCTGCAATGGGAGGTGCGTCATAGTTTGCATGGCCATATACTTGAACCGTCATGGACTACGTGGCAAACTTTGAACACTTCGGACGGGCTACTTTCAAAACATTTTGATGGCCCTTGCTTTGAAGGACAAAGATGGCGCACTCGAATAGGCCTCATATAGTTTTTTTGGAGGGGGTGGGGGGGGGGGTGCAAACCAAACATTCATGGAAATGTTTGTTCTCATCGTGGATTTTAAGAAAAATTCAGAAGGACCATGGAAATTATCAGCGCCTCCAAAATATGACAAGACTATTTAAACTGTTTTTTTTTTTTCATGCTTCCCTACACAGCTATATAAATACTACCCGAATTTGGGTAGTAATATTTGTAAGTTCTATATGTTCTCGGATTTTCCGACTGACGTAAATGTAAAATTAACATTAAACACCAGAAGCTGAACGGGTCGGAGCATCTCAATATTTCAATAAGAGTGGTCTACAATCTGTGAACAAGGGAGGCCTCTGCGAGAAATTTGTGATCCTCTGATCACTTGGGATGGCCTTGAATGGCGTAATGCGTGTAGGCACAATGATCTCGGTGGCACCACATTTCATTCGATTAGAGGACTTATCACTGTGTTCGTTATGGGCCACGCGAATATTCCGCTGTGGAATGTTCTCTTTATATAAAGTGTGGTCGATTTATTCAATATGGTATACTATGGCATAGCATCACTACGAGCGATTGAATGGTTAGATTATGCCTTAACGAACAATTACGCGCACAGTATACATTGTGGGCGGATTGACCGGATGATTAGATATGGATGAAAGATGAATCAACATATGTAGCCCATGTGTTTTACAGGTGGGCGGATGATTGGTTAGATATTGTTCATAGAGAAACGCAAAAATGGGAAACAGGACAAATACTCAACCTCTTGTCGCCTCTCACAACAAGAAAGTTCCTATTGGTTGTTGAGAGTATTAAGGGTGGTACATGGCGCGTGGGCGCCCTCTTCTCTCCAGGGGTTTAATGGATCCAAGACGAATTTGAATTCATTAAAAGCCCATTGAGTTCTGGGTGTATGACCAGTTGGTGTAGAAACCAGGCGGCAAATAGTTAATAAAAGTGGGGGCATTGAAGGACGGCTCACGGGCTAACAATTCAAGTTGTTGACCCTCAGGGAGTAATCTTCTTTTCTCCCTTGTATTATTTCTTAATCAATTGGGCGAGCGATTCCAGTTGCACGCTCTAGGCTATATTTTTAAACCTATTTTATTTTTCTTAAAATTAGGCGAGTGATTCATGTCGTACGTCCTTGGGAATAGTTTTTTTTCCCTAGTTTTTTTTTTTTCATTAGAGGCGAGTCAAGGGTCCAGCACGAATGAGACGGAGAAGGAGCCTGGTGCACGGGCTTTTATGTGTTCAAGTAATAACAATAATATATCGTTCCTATAAAGCGCTTTTTCAGGTCGAAGACATGCTCAGAGGGCTTTACAGATATTATTCCTGATCATTAGTGACTTGTCACATCCGTACTGTACAGCAGGCACTTCTTGCTTGTTCTCTCCTGACGCATCATGTCAATACGTCACTAATCGTGTCCCTCGAGGGGGATCTTCCCAATTTGAGCCTTCCACACAGGCGCTCGATCCTCTTCACGTGTGGTGTCACCTCACAAGGTAACATGTGGTTGGCGTGGGAAATTCAAGAGACATGCCTTGTCCACCAGCATTGCGGAGAAGTCCTCAGATTTTCTATAGAATCTAGACTCGCAATTAATGATTTTGCAGTCTGGGGCTCTACTGAATGAACTAATCCGCATCTTAAAGTAGTAGGACATACTGCCGTAGGGAAACCCCTCTTCCCCATCACTCAGTCAGGCCACTCGACGAGCCCATCACCGGGGAACAGAGTAGCACGGGTGGTGAGGGGATTTAATACGGGGATTGTTGAGCAGTTTTGTAATTTTGACGATCAATTCACGAGTGTGGGGACTAGAGTTTTTCTGCTTAATCATAAATCCGGAATCAATAGTTAATCCGAGAGGTGGTGGAGGTGAATGGCCGACCGGAGAGGGTAGTAGAGAGAAACTATAGCACCGATGGTGCTGTAGTCAAACCACAGGATGTACCACGACGAATGTACCAAATATGTGTTAAATGTGCAAATCAATGAGGCCAAGAAGGCAGTTTCAAGCATGGTCTATTTGATCCTGTTAACGCCTTTCACCTTGATTTCATATGGCCAAAAAAGTTTTAGCAGTCAAATAAACATTGTTACTCAGTTTGAGTCATCCATCGAAGAATGACCAATTGAGAGAGAAAAAGGAAATTTCACACAGTGGCCGATCGTGTCCCTTCAATGACATTTGACCATTGGCTTTCACATGGTCGACGATGTCCCAAAGGTTGATGAACATAATTGGGTTCAAGTTTGGTCCACATCCATCAAAGAATTACTGTTTTGCTTCTGTTACTGCTTTAATTTCAACCAGCACTATGTGGCTCTAAAATATGCAAACAAGGCTGGGAAAAGCACCTCCAGAGAAACATTAGACACAGTTTCAGGAAAATACCATTTGTGAAATTTAAAAATAATAGCCCATATTGCCCCTTTGAAAACCTTCGACCTTGACATTCACAGGGGCAAAGTCTCGAGGGCCATCCATGAGCAATGGGTCCGAGTTTCGTCAACATCCCTGCGATAAATCTAAAAATTACATTTGTAACATTGAACGAAAAACGATTGAAACGGTGGATGCATTCAATCAAGTACCATTGCGTGAAATTTCATGAAATGGGCCCTCGGGACCATGTGGGACATAGACAAAAAATCCCTGAAACATTTGAAGGTACTATGTAGACCATATTATGAAGGAGAAGCATTTTGCGTATATCACATGATGGGCCCCAGAGCCAACACTGGGCCTTGGGTCCTAAATTCCTGGGCACCCTGAAGGTACGGCTAATAGATCATCATTATGCCCGAACATCAGCAATGTGCAACAAGTTTTTTTTAAGAGGATACACAGCTTTCGGAGTATTTCATTAATGGACCCCAGGGCCCGAACTGGCCCTGGGCCCAAAACACTGAACCGTCCGAACACCCCCATGGCCCTCTACACAAGGATCAGTACATGTAAAGATGAAGAAAATCAATTGAAGTCTGGGGGAGGAAGATGCATGCCAAGTAACATTGTGTGAAATGTCATAAAATGGGCACTCGGTCCCAAGTGGGACCTTTGATCAAAAAATTCTATACAAGGTACGGCTATTAGACCATCATTATGATCGAACATCAGCACTGTGCACCAAAATTGGTAGGAGGAGATACATTTGGGAAAATTTCACCACATAATGGGCCTAGAATGCCACTTCTATATGGCATCTGACCTTGACATTTCACAAGGTCAAACATGTCCCATTGGTCAATGAACATTGTGTCCAAGTTGCGTCGACATCCATAGCAGAATGACTGTTTGGGGGCCAGGAAGGCGATTGTTGACACAATGGATAGAAAGATAGACAGATTTAAAGAGTTTAGCTAGCTGGTTTGAGCTAAAAAACAGTATCTCACAGGGATGACTGGGAGATTTCGTATAGTAAACAACACTACATGCACTTACAATTGGACTCGATTTAACAGAAAAAAAAAAAAATGAAATGGAGTGAGGATGCCTAAAAATGAAGTAACCATAGAACACTACACCCTTTGGCCTATTTCTGCACTTGGGATGGTTTCTACGACATCCCAGCACCTCGGTCAAGGTCATGACATTTTGCTCATGTGGCAATACATAGAGCTATGGAGTTGAGCCTATGTAGTGCACCACGAATTCGTGCCAATTTGCATATATACTGGGCCTTCGCTTGCACACTCACCCATGTCATGGACTTACAGTGGTCTATATGTAGCTATCGAGTGATCGCTGTATCATTCTGTAATCTGCTCATACATGCTGTACAACGACAAGCAGTGGAAGTGGATGCAGTAAAGAGTGTTGTGCTTGAATACAATGCTGTCGTATCTTTCACCAACTAACACACGTACTATGGCATGGAATGTTGGATTATGTACTCTTTTCCAGAGAGATTAAAGGCTGTCACGAGTCAATAACGGAGCGCGGTTTATTCAGACTTTCACCTTGGTTCCGTTAGGGGTAAAACACACATATCGCGGACGTGTGGTTTGTTTACCTTGTGCAAGATATATGTATGTATTTCGTACGACTGCGAGTTGAACTCAGAAAGTCTGGTTACGCCTCAACGTTCGAAACACCTTATGTACTGAAAACTTCGTAAGGTAAAATGAAAAAATACGCCGAGGTTGTTTGAATATGGCCCTGTTTGTAAACTACTAAAAGCATATTCGAGCCAGGCTGGTAGTGTACAATTGATGCAGCAGTGAAAGACTGCCCGATATTCCAAAGACCTTACCCAATCATTATGTATGCACAAACATGCAGTGAGGTTCTCAGGACCATGAAGTGGTCGGGCACATGGACTGACATCACAATAGAAACCACACTCATGCGTGATGCCAAGTCCTTAGGTGGTTTGAACAGAGGACGCTCCCGGAATGAATTTGCTCAAATGTCTTGGGTTCAGACGCTCAACTTTTTCTCCTACATTCACCAGGAGCTGGAAGGAGGGATGAATCTACCTGTCCATAGAGATGTCAAGAACGCAGATGAAGAAAGACAATGATGCCGTCAACGATATCGTAGGAATGTTGCAGCAGGTGAACCCCTTTGATGCGCCAGGGACTTGAGACTCTAGTATCCTTCGGCACTGGGCTTTTAGTAGCACTCTCGAGGACCGGTCAACGCTGAGCAGGCAGAAGAAGTCGGCAGAGGAATGCAGGCCAAGATGGATGGGAATACTGTTTTGGATCCAATGGAAACAAAACACAAGGTCAAATCCTCAGCAAGCCTCAGAAGTGGACCGGAGATCAACGGGACAAAGTGGTCTCAAGCTCCAACCGCCTCATCATCATCAGTGAGCGTGAGGTCAAGACGCCAAGAATGACGCCAACACCAATGTCTCTTTTCGACAAGGACCAGAAGTTGCGAAAGCCTGACAAAGCGGCCCTAGGACGGGTCCTGAAATCATATGGGAACCCTTCGAGCAACACTCCTTTACAAGCTTGGGATTGATGGGTGGGGGGGGGGGGTGGCTCTAACACAACATCAAATGGGAGATAAATCTAACACGGAGAGACATCGCCGAGAGCTACCTCCACTTTGTGTCTAGTTTATGGGGAGTCAGTGCAACAAAATCACTGTAGTCTTTGACATATACGGCACCTCCACGAAGAACCACGATCATCTGAGACAATGCAAAATGCATGCTGCGACATCCTGATTCGTCCGGACATCAAAAGCCTGGTTCCAAATTCCTAGACAGCGCAAACACCAAGACTCAGCTCATTCGGCTACATGCTGAGACATTCAGTAGAATTGAATCAGTGTACAATAAATCTCGGATGATGCGGACACTTCTATCGCTCGAGTAGCTCTCGATGAGGCAAGGGAGGTCCCTGTTGAGGTGAGGGCTGAGGACACTGACATCACGGTTTTGCTGATTCACCATGTCGCAGATCACCCGATTCTCCTCACTACAGCCATGGGAACATCTTACGATGTCGGCAAGATACGGGATGGCCTCCCAGAGAAATACCGAACTATTTTGATCTTCCTGCACAGCTTCTCGGGCTGTGACACAGTTTCTGCGATCTGTGGATTTAGCAAATCAACTTTACTGTCTAAGTTGTGCAATACAGACCAAGCAGAGAGAGCCATGGACGTGTTTCTTGACACCCGAGCGGAGAAAGACGAAATCGTCAAAGTCGGTTGTGAACTTGTGACCTCTTCACGCTCATATTCCGCGGGAAGCCTTCTGAGATTCCACATATTCAGCAAGCGGGCCGTCTCTGGGTGCATCAACCTGGATAAACTACCTCTGACTACAGGAGCTGCAGCACAACACTCTCCGAACTTACCTTCAGACTAGAGATTGGCTACTGCTGCAAACTCCATCATTGAATGTCCTGGACTATGGGTGAAAGCTCGGTGAGCAAGGTCATGAACCGGTCCCAACAACAGACCCTATTGCAACCTGAGTACCTTGTTTGTAAAAAGCAAGGGCTAAGTGAATTTCTGCTTGCGGCAACTGTCATGGTATCCTCTGTCAGAACATTAACCAGACAGATGGCGAGTGTGTGGAATTTACTGGGGAGTAGAATGGGTAAGGTTACTGTGGATCTGACTAACCAAGTTTCAGATACCATTCTATTCATCATATGTTTTGTACTGATAAATCAAACGAGATAATGAATCAGCACCCTATCTGATCTCCATGAGGTAATACGGCTAATCGCTACGATTTTTTTCCCATGGTTTCTCCATGAGAGTACCCAACTTGAAAACGCTTCCTTGAAATTGGCGTGGAACCAACCTAGACATCTTATATATGCTATATTTCCGGGATATCCAAAGTATTAGTAATAATATTTTTGTCCTCGCTTTAGCATGGAAGGTTATACGTTCCCGGCCAATCACAAGTTTCCCTCCATTTTTCCCCTCCATTTTTCCCCTCCATTTTTGCGGCTTTGCCATTATGGTAAATATAAAGCATACACATGTATATATGCCTTGCGAGAATGAACACATATTATAAAACGATACGTCCAGTGTTCCCCCGCATATCAAGCATTTATTTGTGGGTCGAACTTTTCCCGATTTTGACGGCCATTTTAGGCGCCATTTTGGTTTGAAGTGTAATAATAATATCATATATGCTTGATATGAGTGCATAATGACCCTAGAACAATGTTTTCGTGGATTCATCTCCATATAAACTGTATTTTGCGTCAATTTGTGATTCTTTTGGGGGTCTTCCGGTTTTGGCGGCCATCTTGGCCGTCATCTTGAATTCTGACTTTTGCCAAGGATTTGGATGGAATAAATTCTGAGGTGATTCTAGACACTTAGGTGGACACGTTTGTGAAGAAAACTAAAGTTCCCTTACTAACACTTAGCGCACCAGACCTGCGCGGGCGTGTAACAACTTCAAAGAAGCACGGCAAAATCAAAACCCCGACATGGAGTAACATATGACGTACTGGCTCTTGTTTGGATGGGATGATTTAGTTTTTCAATGGTTTTTTTTTTCTTTGAAGGCATGATTTATTTTCAAGGGGTTGATTCTGCTTTCGATGGGCTGATTCTTGTTTCGACGTCTGATTCCAACCTTGATGATTTGTTACGTTTCTCAATCCGTAGTTTTCATGAGTGTTGTTGTACTTTTTTCTGGCCTGACAGTGATCATCCGGTGACAATAGCAGTTATCTACATGGGTATAGAGCGGGCGGTTCAAGTATCAACTGTCCTCTTGAAGGCATTCTCATCTTCCAGTCCAGCCATGCTTGGAGGGAGCTTGTTCCATTTAGATACGGTTCTTGGAAAGTAGGAGCCCTTCGCAGCATCTACACGGCAAGATATATTTTGAAGATTTGCCGGTGTTTCGAACGAGTAAACGACGATTGAGTAGATAATCACTAGTATGGGGAACGAAAATACCATGAGTGGGAATTTCTAATTTGCCATGAAGAATTTTATGGCAGTTGGTGAGGTCAGCAAAATCTCTCCTATGTTCGAGAGAATTCCCATTTTCAGAGACCTAACATTATGCATGCTATCGGCACTCTGAAGCGGCCAGTGACAAATCTACCAGCTCTGTTTTGAACACGTAAATATTGTAAGCAGCTTCTTAACGTGACTGGGACAACCTTGGAGAGGAAATTTAATGATCTGGTAGCCTTGGCAGCCATGTGATCAATATGAGGAGTCGAAGACAACCTGGAATCCAAAATAACTCCCATATATGGATGGGACTTGGAAAACTTGAGGTGGTGGCCCGAAAGACTATAACCAAACTTATTTAGTTTTAGGAACAGTGGTGAGTACAGAGCTATAGAGGATTGAAGAACATTATACCAGTTTTTAGATCACTTGTCAGCCCAACGAAGGGACTCTTGATCGTCAGGAGAGTCGATATGTTTGTACAAGAATGCGTCATCAGCAAAGAGCGGACCTTAGAGGACACACCGTTTGGGAGATCACTAATAAACAAAGAAAAAAAAATATTGGATCCAGACAGTGTCCTGTAGGACGCCAGACAAAACGGACTCTTAGAGGAGTTTCACATCGATAAAAGTCTTTAGGTGCGGTTCATAGGAAAATTTAGCCCATTGAAGGTGGTTTCCTCTAAGACCGTAGAATTTCAATTTGTAAATAAGATGTTTGTGAGAGACTTTATCAAATGCCGTTGTGGAAAAATCAGTACTCCCCATCTACCTGGGACGATATTGATAGAGTTTGCTAGGTCATTACAAGTGAGAAGAGGTTGGCTAACAGTGGATCTTTGCCTACGAAAGCCATGCTGCAAGGGGTGAGAATAATATTCTTCCCAAGGTGACCCATGAAGTGCCTAGCAAGAATATGTCGCAAAATGTTCCCAACTATGCTAGTGATCGAAAATCGAAATGCGGCCTTAGTTTGTAACATTAGATTTTAGTCCCTTTTCATGGATTGGGTGACGTTTGCCTCTTCGCACTTGTCAGGAAAAAAATCCAGTATCAAAAGACTGCTGGAATAGGGAAACAAGTACTGGAGTAACTTCCTCCGCAATTGATTTAAGCAACCTAGTAGAAATGAGATCAGAACCGGTAGCTTTTTTGATCTGCAGATTTGAGATGAGCTTATAGACTCTATTGAAAGTGACAGTGATATCAGACATGCCAGAATAGGGGGGGGGGGGTGGACCCTCGTCTGGAATTAGGTTGTCACTATTACTGAAGAACAGAGTGACTAGTCAATTATCAATTGCTTTAACTTTGGCATCAGTGATGGTGTTGCCCTGATGTTTAAGGTGATGGATGTCATACTGGTCCTTTCCTGCATTTTTTTTCTCACATTGTATGTATCAAACCTTGGGTATCAAACAGGGTATGTATGTACTTCTAATAAGAATCTTTGATCTGATCATCAACAACAAATTCGCAATAGCCTATATACTGTGGGACCTCACGTGGCCTTTCACGCTTTTTAAGTAAGCATCAAAGAGTCGACGTCGCTTATAGATAAGTCTTTTAAGAAATTATTTATCCATGGGTAAATATGTTTACCAGATATGTAAACAGTTTTTGGGCTCCCAAGAGGAACGATTGAATGTCTACAAAATGTTCATTCACTGACCTGGAATGAGATTTTATGCCATAGTCCCTGGCAAAATTTGCAGTAGCCAGTTTTCAGACCGTCAAGGTCAGCCTTGCTCCATTGGCAAAGAAAAAGAAAGAAAAAAAAAACTTCTTGGGTTTTTTCTATTGGTTGGAATGAAGCACATGATGTCGGTAAGGATGATTTTGTGGTAATTGACTGAACTAATCCCAGGAACAATAGTGACGTAGGTGACAGAATCAGGTTTGCTGTTAGGATGAGGTCGAGGATGGAATCACCTCGAGTGGGAACAGTGACCATCTGGTCTAGGTCAGAGTCAGCAGTCATCTTAAGGAGTTTTTACAGGACTCGGAGTGAGCAGCTCTGTATTTCAGAGAGAGAGTAGTCCAGTCAACATCTCTCAAATCGAAGTCACCACAAAGATAAAT
Organism: Sclerodactyla briareus; assembly: GCA_026419785.1. Taxonomy (NCBI): domain Eukaryota; kingdom Metazoa; phylum Echinodermata; class Holothuroidea; order Dendrochirotida; family Sclerodactylidae; genus Sclerodactyla; species Sclerodactyla briareus. The sequence goes on along the minus strand of JAODTK010005590.1, from coordinate 72,887 downwards.
GGGGGATTCCATACCATATGTCTGGTGAATGGTATCAAGACTCTGCTCAGAATGTCAATGTCGGAGGCGTTGCCGTTGTGGGTGGCAGATATATGTGCCCTCACATCTCACAGCTGGCGTCGTCAACAATTTCGGCGCCCCCGAGTGTACGGTCCTTCCTAATTACACGATATTCAGGAGGAAAGACTTCCTGGTCGTGAATGCTGTCACTTGGTTTCGCAGCCAAAGACAAAGTTTGGGGTAAAGTCATTCAAGAAAGTATGAAGTCTTGCTCGCTTGTTCATGAAGACAAGACTGTTAAAGTTGATAACAACAACAGTGATTTTATTCGTTTTAGCAGGAATGACCTCAGACCTGGTTTGTTGATGCAGTCTAGAATGGGTGTATTCAGTATACTTCAAACCCTGTCGTTTTTCAAGGGGGATAAGGGTGACGAGGGGGTGCCGTGTACGGGGGTAGGTCGAGTGAGTCAAACGAGTTGGACAGTTCCAGCGATTAGTCGAAAGTCAGGGGGGGGGGTGATGTCTGGCGAGGCACAAAGGTGACATATCCAGGCCAAACTCTCGTTCAACTCTGTGTGGGCATCATGCGCATCCTCATTCATGTCGAGCACGTCAGACCACGAACAGTTTTTCCCACACCAACAACATGACCATGTCTCGGTGCCGGGGTCAGTTTCAACATTGCTAATTTGCATAAAGAACAGGCTTTCTGTCAACACGGTAAGAGGGGGTGGGATATTTACTAAAATATCTAAATAGAGGGGTGCTACTAGAACAAATCTAGGGGAAAACGTGCAAAAAGTAAGTGATCCATGGAGCTGACATGGTTATCAGAATCATCCTTGTAGGTATGGCCCACATTTTCTGTGGGAGATATTATAAAACTTACTGTACAATGATCAAAGAGGTAAGAGAGCTAGAGGAGTGAACATGATGTCTTGCCGTGCAGATCGCCAACGAGTACCCCTTCCCCCAAGGCCGTGTGTTAGGCTACAAACACGTGAAGAGCCTACCAAAATGCCGAGCACACTTGGAACGTACTCGCCGACCTCCGTGCAAAGCCAGAAAGGAGAGGACAAATTACCACAGGTATAAAACGGGCAGGATGCGTAAATTGGCCAGAGAGGACCCACTATGAAATAAATTCTTCAGAACTGAAACAAGGACTGTAACAAAGGCTGTCACAAAGGCCGGGTTCTGTAACAGAGACCGGGAGCGGAAGGAGACACGTCTCTGCCTTCAACGACGGCTGCACACCAACTCTCAACACAACACAAACCTTTGGAGCTTCACTCAGTTATGAAGAGATTTGTGTCCCCGTGACATTACAGGACGGTACTTGGTCTACACACTCAAAATGTGTAACTAGCACAACTATCTATTACTAATTATACAATCATTGTTTAAATCGAACATTTGTGTTTTTTCTACGCAACCCTTTACACAATGTTGTATAATTTCCTTACACACACTGATGTGCTATTCCGGTGTTGTGTAAATTATACACAGCATTTTCAAGAGTGTATGGCCTAGTGCGGCGAAGTCCTCGAAACAGTTAGTGGTTTCGGTTCATAAACTTTGGCCAGTGGAGATTGTCCTACAGTGCTGCTTAATTGACTATAAGTGTCAAAACCCCTATTGTATGTATTAAAATGATAAAACTAAAAGTCGGTGGCATGACAGCGGCATTAACTGTTTCATGGCACTCAATCATCTGACTTTTCAGTAAAGCCTACACAAATATTCATGTTTCTATCAGCAGACGTCTCTTCATACCAGGCACTTAAGTCGATCTTGCAGTATCACAAACCTCGCTTAGATAACCCCACGGTCGCTTCCATTTCGTACGCAGACATTTGTGATAATGACAAGAGGCACGAGACAACTGTTTGGCCCCCTCACAATCGTATAACATCCTAATTGATGTAGCCGTCCTTTCGCTTGCTAATAAATCCGAACACTAAACTTCTGTCATTTGGCAGAAAAAGTAAATATTGGTGATATTCTTACCAGAGTACAAAAAAAGAAAAAAACAAAAAATCGTTTCCCCAACTGGGACCGACATGCTCTGTTCATTTCTCCAAACTGAAATTGGAAATGTTCTCAATAATGAAGACATTTTCAGCTGCAGGATTTCATGTGATCACAGTTGATGTTTTCCGCAGCTAAGTTCACTTTTTACACCAACCTGTTCTTCTTCCCCTCTCAGTGTATATTTAATATTTATCGGTATGTCGTAACTATGCTATGCTACTCACCTCCCATCGACCAGAGACCAGGTTCAAGGCATGGAGATGCGCTGTGACTGTGGAATAAAAATAGCAGCAAGAAAAAAATGGCTAGTCGTAAAATGCGACTTGTAATATTTTTTAAAATAAATTTCCAATGTGTCTTAGTCGATTGTCGTTATAGCTACCATATTAAATATATTTTATTCATTAAAATCGCAAGGCGGGTGTATGCTCACATTCGCAGTCCAAATTTGCCGGATATGACCCAATCTTAGACTTAGAGCGTAATTTGTTAGAAGTACTGGGAGAGAATGGTGAAAACGTGACTAAAAAATCAACATTAGAACATAGCAATCAACATTTATCCTAGTATTCTACGAGTCATCTCCATGGTTTGATGGAATACTCGAAATATTGATTCGTTCTAAACATGCGCTAACTTTTGAAAGTGGAATCAATATGAACTGAGAACTTCTCAAAGTAATATATAACAATAGCAAATAATGAATCATCCAATAGGCTATATATCACAGCTTTCATTACTCCTGACCATGTTTGTCTCAGAGGTCTCAGGGCACCGTAATTGACAGTGCTGTATTGAGACCCGTCCTGAGACAGTTTATGATAGAGACCTGTCTCGACTACACCATTGGTAATTTCTTTCATATCCTCTCACATTGAAAGAAACACTGGACACGCCCACTGCTACGGAGACGTTTACGATTGAGTTGTTTGATGAGTCACAATGAAATAGTAATTTATTCTTTCTCTTTCTCAATATTCAGTTATTCACGCTACGAAGATTGCTATTCAGCATATGTTTTTTTCGATCGCGTCGCCACAAAAGACAAGAAAAGACGGTCCTGCCTGTCGTGGCCAGTGTAATCCCTACTAACAGCATTTTCAAGAGTGTATGGACTAGTGCTGCGAAGTCTCGAAACAGTTCGTGGTTTCGGTTCATAAACTTTGGCCAGTGGAGATTGTCCTACAGTGCTGCTTAATTGACTATAAGTGTCACTGAGAGACTCGTGATTTCTTGACTGATGTTTAGCATTCTGGACCTGTCGTCGTGTTACATACTTTGACTGTGACCTTTTGTTGTGACCTCAAACAAAAATATAATGTACTCGAGAGAGGAGGCGAAGTTATCGTGTCAACATGCTATATCGGACTATGGTTCTTATCAGCGCGAACTCCGAGTCTAACACTAAAATGTTTTCCAATAAAAAACTGCATCCCAAATTCCCCCAGCTCAATCTGACCAAACATTAATACCTCATCCGACCTATGACCTAACAATATGGACTATGTATACATTTGGGAAAACACATTCTCATGTGAAGTCGAGTTCCCTTATACAAGAAGAAGTGGCCAAAAGTGATTTTCCAAAATGTCTGTTTTTCATACAAAACATCATCCCCGATTCACAAAAAAAAAAAAAACGACGGGGTTTCGTGTACTTCTCATTATATCAAATTCCAACTTCGCCTGACCAGACATTGTGTCGGTCCCCTGTATCCCAAGGCCCAATACCTATATATCCGTTACAATAATAGTCAAAAATGATCGATTTATAATCATTTATTTTTATAGGAGGCATATTGATCTTCGTCGGGAATTATGATAAGATAAATATTTACGGAAATATGCTTAGCATAGTAAGATTTAGGTAAGCAAAATAGCAGCGACTACTAACTATATTACTAACTATATTGTGGGCAGACATATGTAACTCTAATCCCTATCATCTGATGTAAAATTTCCTTTGCTGTCCAGCACTTCATGAGATTACCAGAGGTCAATGAAGTACAATAATGCATGTTGGAACTCGGCGTACACTCTTAGCAAGCAACGCGTTAAGTAGTTGGTAGCAGTGACGTAGATTGTTTGTGCTTGGGGAGATGACTGGTACAACGGATTTTAAGACCTTCAGATGGCCGGAGAAAGAACTTTGATGGGTGTGTCGAGCTGCATGGTACCCGGACCTTACCTAAAATATGTTTTTCCCATGTCTGCAATTTCTATATTAGGAAAAATAATCAATCTCTAGAAATTTTAATACATATCGGAGAGTCGAGATGATACAAGGAATACTCTATAAGGCATTCCCTCACATTCATCCACTGTCAACTTCCAATATTAGCCCTTCAGCTATAGATCGCAGTTACATTAATCCAATCCAGCCCATGAGCCTACATTTCCCAACCGTAATTTTGAAAATCATAGTACACCGCACTCACTGATTTTGCTAAAACTTTCGACAGATCGGCGTCGTCAGGGGCGGCGATTTTGGTTTTAATATTGGGGGAGTGGTGTGTTAGTAATCATCTCACCGAGCGCCACCATCGTTGTCGGGTACTCATTGATTGAGAACCCCCCAGAGTTCAGAAAACGGCACTTCTCGGGCCTTCTGGCAATGCGAGCAAATCATCTGAATTGGAAACATGAATTTTTAAAAAACTGAATCAATATTTTATTCATTACAATTCTTCATCGTGGACTTCATTCCTACCATACCCTCTAATTTTCCGAGGGTATTCCCTGCCCATAGAGGACCCTCCTCCATTTTGGGGGGTTAGAGTTGCACGCGTCTGTGCAATTTGGCTTGAACTCACTGTCGTGGAGGAAATGTTGTGTCATTTTTCGGGCCTTTGGATTAAAAGAGAAATCTACCCTCCAGCAGAAAATTTTGGTCAATTTTCAGATAAATTTGGTTTTCCTTATCAATCTTGTGTTCCAAATTTACATGCCTCAGAATTGGTTTTTGCTATGTGGATAATTTCATAACCCTAAATTGTAATTTCCTACACACGCAGGATCGGTATGGTATCTACTAAGCTGTTGCGCATTGGTTCAACACTATAAAGTTAAAAAAAACCCATATAGTATGTAATTTGTTTGAGTTTACCCCCTGTAAAAAAAGCTGAAGGCTGAAAGAGAGCCGATGACAATGCGCAACGCACCACTCTATCTATTTGAATATTAATTCGCTGAATTCAATATACTTCACTGCTATTAATCCAAACCATATGTTATTTACACTACACAGTCAATGATCTAATAAAATATGGCATAAAAATTCGATTCACTAGGGGCAACATGTAAGCAAACAATTTAATCTAGGTCCCCAGAATGGACAAACGTGCTTACTTGACTGCGGAGGGGTTCGCGACTGGACCTCAACAGGGGGGACTCTGTACACCTATCCTGACGCGCAATATCGCTACCCTCCCAAACGTTTCATATTCGCTCTGATCTCTCAGTACGGTATTTTTTAAAATGTTTTTCTCTGTTTTAATGCTACTTCCCTACGGCTATCTAGTTTTATTAAAGATTTAAATAATTGTTTCGGAGGGAATGGGCACTGGTATGCAAAGTATGTTTGATCTGCATGGCCCCTCTAGAAAGTAAGAAATAGCCTGGTTTAGGGGATGGAAACCAAGCCCGTACGTCAGCAGTGCTCAAGATGATTGGTACTGATTGAATATGGGTTTTATACCTTTAGACCATTTTGTACCCTTGTTTCTGGTTATATATTTTTTCTTTGGGCAATTTGAAGAAAAAAATGGCAGCTGCAGCGTGGTAATGCAAAATATGTTCGATCTGAGTCATCTAAATGCGCGGAAATGTTCGGCTCCAGGGGATTCGCTCGTGGATCCCAAAGTGGTCATGGTGGCTTCCCCCTGTAGTGGCAGAAAGCACAGATCGTTCGGACAACTAGAGTCTCCCTTAAATTATTACAATAGCAACGTCTCGCTCACTCATATCCTCATCATAAACCGGTAATTTAGGCCCTGAATTATCTCTACCCTGTTTATTACAATGCATGTTTGTCTTCCTATTCATGTTTACTACTATAGTTCTACTACAGATTAAGAAATGTTTTTCAGGAAGCGGTTTAAATGGGATGCTGGTAACGCAATATATGTTTACTGTGGGTACTGCAGCATGCACGGATTGGTGTGGTTTGGCTTCCAAGGGATCCCTCCGCCCCAGGGCCTCTGTCACAAATCAAGAAAACGAGTCCAGTGAAAATATTTGTGAGACCCAACATCCAAACGAATGATAAAACAGAATTCAATGTTTTGAACCACCTCCAAGATCACGGATCAAAGATAGGAACATTTCTATACTGTGCTAGTAACGTATAGTTAACATAAAGATCTGAACAGATAAGTGGTACATAATAACATCGTTTCAAATGATTGTTGGCCACTTGAGGTGGCAAATTACGAATTGTACTCGCCCTGATGGGAGGGTTGGGGGTGAAAAATCAATACACAATAATCTATGTAGAAGTGTAACATTCGAGTTTGCCATGTCGACGCACGTGCACTACTATGGGGTCAATCGGGAGCAGCTGACGTGGCTGCTCCGGCTGCCATCAATTTAACAGTCCTGGAGATTCTCCTGTTGAGAGAATCTGCATTCTCCTGTTCGGGAAAATCGGTATGTTAATACAGATATGAATATTCTAATCTGCAGACCGTTAGATACAAACAGTCTTCCCGTTACTGACATACCCTGCGCTGTTTGGAGTAACTTTGACATAAGGTCGATAATCACAGTAACGTGTTTCCATAGCATGACACGATGCTACTCTGCAGTCAATGTCAAATCTCTTTATCAAACGCACAGGTACAATCACAACGAAACCGCTGTCCGGAACGACGTGACAAACCTAATCCCAAAAACTACCACCGGACGCATCTATTCTCATTTCAATATCTCCGAATCTACATTGACAACTATCAATCCACCCAAGAGCTTTCTCGTAGCTGGACAACAGGAAACTGAATATGCAATGAAAATTGAATAAATGTCTCCTATATATGTTCATATAATATGGGAGACGGTTGCATTGTGGGTAAATACGCATATGGCAGAATGCATGAATTATTCAAATTCTCCTAACAGTAGACAATTTTATCTCCCGAATAAGGAGATCTCCCGACGGTTTAAAGTCGGCCCCGTCCTTCCTTGAAGACAACACCCAGTGCTGCCTACCCGTTGAATGATACGCCCAGGACCAAGTCTGTAGTTCCTGAGACTTCGTTTTGGTTTCTCTGGTTTTCTAATAAACAGGCTCCATACCATAACGGAAATTTACCTCTAATACGTCATTATCTCATGTGCGCAAATTCTCTCCACTGTACACTACGACCTATCAAACATGTGAATAGAACTTACACATGCTGTTACAAGCTGGCGGTTCGACCTGAAGTTACCCGCCTACAATAGGTGTGTACACAACAACACCATAAACACTGAGCCGTGCCTACCCTGGTCTCATATAACGCCATTACCTCCCGCGGCTCGTGGCCAAGCACATAATCCCCATAGCGATAGCGCCATATACCCCCTCCCTGGTCCAATATCAGATCTGATAGGTCACTATCAGGAGAGGGCGCAGATCACGAGTAAGATGCCGAAGGAACAAGAGAAGAGGGCGCCCTAATACTCCGAACGGTCTGACCTCGACCTGGGCAGACTTACCCAGTGGGCTCACCGTCTCGGACACTGATGTTTTCCTCCTTGTTGCTTTTTTTTGTAACCTTTGCTATTTTCCACTTGTGGGACCTGTACGCCAGCTTCTGGCACTAGCCGCCATACCGATAGCTGAGAAGCAAAATGTTCACCACACCCGTGCACCAGTTTCTTGTCCTTCAGAGTAGCTTATCCGGGGACATTTTCTGGAGACTTTCCCTGTCGATACCGGTTTTGTCCGGACAACTCCCACCCGGACACTTCCCACCCGGACAATTCCCAAACGTGACCCTAATTTTAGACCCCCACCCTAATTCTGACCATAAAAACATTCCGTTGAGGGGGAATTGTCCGGGTGGGAATTGTCCGGTCACGGAATAAACAGTCTCGACTCTGAATTTGTAAACTTTTAACGGCTCACGCAACCTTACATGCGTTTGAAAAGTACTGCGCTTACTTGAGACGCAGCAAATCGAGCAAGTATTCGATTGCTGTACATGTGTTACTCTGACCAGCTGCCTGTTATTGCAAAAATACTGTTTTTTTATTGCAAAAAACGGACGGCCACGTGACTGGGATTAGTCAATCAGATCCTGTGATCGCAATAACGGATAGCTTGGGGTTTGTAAAATCCCAAATAACATTCCCATATGGGACCCATGGGCATTTTCTAACAGACGGGACGGGCCCCTGTGGGCCCCCTATATGGAGCCCAGCAGAAAGGGCACTCACGATTCTGAAGGACCCCATAGAGATATACCCAGATTGCCCGTTTTGGAGACTGTTAGGAGACTTCCCCCATGACCAAGATCAATCGCTCATTGTCTGTTGAAAACCGGTGTTCGTTTTTTCCGGCTCGCATCAGGCTTATTCACTCTATACACAGGAATGACGTAATTATACGCGTCAGTGGGGGGGTTTTGTTGGCTGCGCCCGTCAAATCGAAAGATATCGCTGCTTTCCTTTACAGATTGACGCTGCTATGTCAGTATGCAGAATATGGAGATACCGTTAGTGTAACTCCAAAACATCCAAAACATCCAAAAAACGGAGAAAAAGACGTATCAAATATTGCACGGAATAAACATAAATTGCAGATTAAAAGCTTAAAGGGATCGAGTTAAAAGTACATAAACATCGCTAAGTGAGCGAATAATACTAGAATGCTGGGTGACAAATTAGAGAACTGACAGAATCCCTGACCCCACTGGATGGTAAATCAGGGTAGCGAGTACGGTAGAGTTGGGAAGAAGTCAGTTATAGATTCCTGTTGTGAAATAAACCTGCTGACCAAAGTGCCAGGACTAATAATATTATGGCACATGTTACAAAGATACAAGGTGGCTCGAAAAATCTCTAGCTGGGGAATCAACAGCAAAATCCGCTGAAAAAGTGAAATAACATTTCTATTAATTACATTTATAATAGGAGAATTAAGAGAAGACTAGATCTTGTACTGTGCGGACTGCCTATTCAAACCCAAAGATTGCTGACCAGATTACCCTGCAGAGTCTCTAGTTTACGGAGAAATTAGTGGAATTAAGGTTTAACCAATCCATACCATAGTAATCAGGCATGCAACAGGCCTGCAACGGTAAAAGTTCCACATTCTACCTAGTCACCAGGAAAGGAATACCAGGAATGGCTAGGCCATAAAAAGACTGCCGACACTTAATAATCCTATTATAAAATGTAAATTAGAGCTGATATCATTAGCAAGGAAAATAGCAAGGATATTTAAATCCTTTTCGACAGAACTAATATCAGTACCCAGCCGCCAAGTATATTGATTTGCCAAAAGATCTTTTCCGGAGATCATACACTTGGTCTTTTTAATACCAAACCTGAATCTCCACTGCTCACTATAATCATGGCAGGTATTAATAAGAGATTGGAGACCAGAAGCTGTAGAGGAGAAATGTTAAGATAGTCCGCATAGGCCAAATGAATTGTATGAATATCACCATTAAATACCACAATTCATTAATGAAGATGCTAAAGAAAAAAGGTGATAAAATACTTCCTTGTCGAGTGCCCTTTGTGACATGAAAGTTGCACTATAGAGCATTCCAACTTACAATGGTTAACGATTACAGTACCACCTGGTACAGAGGAACACATGATTGTGGGGATCACATTACGTAGTTTATAAAACAGTGACTGGTGACAGACATTATCAAAACATTTTAGCGTCCAAATACAGAGTACAAAGGTGAATGTTATAATCAAAATAAGTGAGGACATCAGACAACATATTACACCCAGAGGAAGTACCCGTAGACTTCCTAAAACCAAATTGTCTATTCGATCTTTCTGCGTCATGAATTAGGAAAAGTTCCAACATTTTTGACAATTCGGGGCTAATAGTATCGCTTGTTATTACCAGGGCCTTAGCATTAAGCGTTGGCTTCTTTAATACGGAGACAATACAATTGAAGGATTCAGGAACATGACAATAATACAAATCGTGGTGATACAAGGCAATAGTTCACACAAACGTCACTCTCACCATGACCAAATAAACTTCTGTTTTAAGCCGCATCCTGCCCAGGAGCGGCCATCTACGACGAGTAAAGATATTAAATGAAGAAATCTTGCTGATTAGAGGTAATAGAATATCATAAACTGAAAATGACGATCATATATTCGTTCAACAGCCTCTGTTATAGATCTAGCTATGTTACCGCCAGTGGACATTAAGTCACTTACAATTGTTGACACTCATCGGGGTCAAGTGTGGATTAGCTTTCAGCGATCTTCCACGTTTTATCATCATTCGCCAAAATGACCTCATGCACTTAGATTGATCAGATGATTGAACGTTCTGTAATGATTACTGGTTAGAAGTAACACTATTTTGATCGCCTATAATTGTACGAAATCACCTTTTAGTACCTTTGTAGCAGTCATAAACATGACCCGAACGGTGTTTGCCGTTATACACCATAAATTCACCAAAAGCGTTTTTTTTATCCTAAGGGCACTAAGCCGAGACACCAGTATTGTTTTGGAGAATATTCAGGCTATATGAACAACCAGAGATTTTAGCAGAGTCATGCATAATATTTGTTTAACTTAGTACGTAATTATCTAACTCCTTCTGAACAGTAATAAATCTTCAGAAATATGTTCAACTTCCCATTCAACAAGTCCGGTTATGAAGAATATGATTGGAAGAATCACTAACTGGATCATCCCATTATGATACAGTCCGAAATGTGGAGATCCCACATTTTCAATCAAAACAGTGGTTATTAAGGGCAGTATCGCTAAGGTGCTCGGCAAGCTCAGAATTATACAATTTGTTACATCATTGAAATCACGATTAGGGCAAAACAATGGTCCAGTCCTGAGCAGTGTTTATTCCCATCACAAAAGTAGGCATAACTGCCAATTGTTTAAATTTAAGGTCGAGTGATATAAGGTCATTGCCACCATGGAAACATAACATTATCCGAGAATGATATGTAGCCACGACGATTTATGCCAACATGGCGCAAGTTGAGTATCTCTTATATAGGAAGTGGAACGTTTTGGAATCAACCGATGAGTTTAAGCCGGGCGATGCTTGCGTAGTCGTCAACTAGTGCTTGCAGCGAGTCATAGTGTTAATGAGCTTTTCGGTTTGGTTACCGTTTCCACGTTGATAGAATGGCATATACACACAGATAACAATCTGAACAGGAGTGCCGTTTGACTCACAAATCTTCACACAACGGAACGGTTATTCGTGGGTAATTCTGAGTATGGAAAATTGTCATGCTGTCGTCCAAAACTATACCTACCCTCGAAGGGCCTCCCCCTACCCAACTTCCATCAATATCCTCCACTAGCTGACTTATCAAATACCCGAGATTGTTGAGGATGGACCCAGGACCGGTGAAGAATAGCAAAGCCGACATATTTATAGAGGACAGTTCACCAGGCCGAAGGCACGTCTCGCACCGACCAATCATCTCGTAATTGTCAACCTAGAACAGACGGGTGTCAACAGACTGCTTGATCCCGTACAGTTATATGAACGATGGTATACCAGTAGGATGGAGCGGGTATCCCTGCCGTAAATGGGTGTCGCTCACTCTCTGTCAGCGTATCCGGACACGAGTGTCCCCAGGCAGAGAATCGGTTACACCGGCGTAGGTCCCAACCCCGGACATGCTGTACTGGACGCCTATGCAAGTGTGAAATCGATTTGGGGCAGCTTTGGTCCCCTACATTTCCTGAAGACCGTATGAAACAACAGTGGCGTGTTGTCAGCATCATCTTTCCCCGGAAATTTTTGTTTTTTCGCTCACTTTGTGTATCTCTTCGAGTTCACTCTATCAAGGTGTATTGGCTCCTGTCAACGGATTTGATACTCCAAATATTTTGGATTATACCTATTTCCGGTTACTATTTCCAATCGCAAGCTATTTCAGTCGAACGCTTTTTTTGAAATCCAACTTATCGGTCATATCGACGAACCTATACTCAGCCTACCACAGTAGTTGTATATGATGCATTGGTCAATATTCTCATCTGCAACGGAACTATTCATTTGCAACGGACATCTCAAGAACTTGTTTTCTGTATTCGATATCTCAACAGAGACTTATTGGAATCATCCAGGGAGTTCATTTCCATCTGTTTGGTCGTTCTATCGTTATGGAATGCGGAACAACGGACACAATTTTAAAATTGGGCAACTCTAACTTGTCAATGGAATTACCAAGAAGACAAACACTGGAACTTATTGAAGACCTCGCGAAAAACATAAAAAACCCCCCTTCTATGTTCACCGCGTCCAGAGACAAACATAAAGGTCCCAGACGACATCAATATACTAACAGTGCAATGTCAGACCCATCCATTTCATATACTTTTTGTTCAAAGGTGCCTGTCGTAATTCCTATCACGGAGTAGGTTTCTTGTTTAGAGGGATTGATTGTACTTCAAACCATGATCAGATCGGCTTGCTCTATTGGACAGTTTTGAACTTATCAAAATAAAGTCCACCCTTTCATAGTATAAATCATATTCCCCAACCTCGGTGTTAACTCTCAAGAATCCTGAAGAAACAGACATTTTTCTACACAATCTAGCAAATCTTGAATACATAACAAAAAGAATTAATAATATGTGGTGATTTTAACGCGAAGTCGGCCATCCAATCCCCCTCCATCCAAACATATTGGAGTATTACACACGTAGAACAATACAATGGTGAATTGTTAACGATCATTGTGCGAAACAATCTCTACTTAATGTAATACTTCCTACAAGCCAAACCTTGAGCATATCAACACTTAACGAGTAATTTCATACCTATAACCACGGAATTCCTATCAGAAGTCAAATTGACTATAACATAGCCCCATAAACTTCAATCTATTAACACACGACGCTCGAGCATACAATGCCTCCCATATCACACTATCAAAATCATTATAAGTAAGTTTCACCCTAAAAGCTCAACGATACGGATTTATCCAGTCAATAAGGATGTTTAGAAGTAGTAATTCAAGTCATCTAAAATCAAACCAAATTGACCACAATGAAAGTAAACAAGGCTCTGAATTAAGCAATTTTTCGAGGCAACCTCAAGCTAACTGGAATAACCTCTCATCAATTTGCCTAGAAAATGCTGAAAACATAAACCCACCCACAGGAATAGTTCGCTTTCAATACTTAATGAAATAGCAGGACGTATCAAAAAACAGACAATCTTAGGACTTCAAATCGACAACTGTAAAGATATAACATAAGAGAGAGGAGTTAAAAAAAAAGGAATAAAATAATCAAAAAAAACAGCCATTCATTGTCAAAGCTGCACATGAACAAAACTAATTGACGAAATTACTGAATTGAAATAGTAAGGATGACGCTCACGATTCTTTAAAGCAATAAAAGTAGTGCAAATAAAAAAGTAAGAAGGATCAAATTTCAATAAAATGATGATGAAATCGTTGGAAATACAAGATGACAAAATTAAGAAATCAGCCAACATTTGGAAAAACACTTTCAAATGTAACAACCAGAAACAAAACCAAACGTGCTCCCAGGGAAAAACTAAGCAAACATTTGATGAAGATTGAAATTAAATGAGCGGTTGCATCATTAAAAATAATAAATCCCAGGTTGTGACCAAATCACGCTGACATCTCAAATTATGACCCTGCACCCATAAATACATAGCTGATATATTGAATAAAATCGCCGAAACAGGAGAAATACCAATAGAATGAACAAGGAATCTTAACACCAATTCAAAAACCAGGAAAACTAAGGCCCACAGAAAATTTAAGGACTGTTGAGGTTACTTTCAACCTGAGGGCAAAGCCTCGCAATTGTATTACAAGGAGGATCCGCCCCCTAATTGATGAGCATATACTTCCCGTCACCCAAACAGCCTATACCTCAGGTAGATGCACTGCAGAGCTGTGTTCGCTTTCACAATTGTAGCTGAAAAAGCAGAAATTCAATAGGATATAACATTAACCTTCTATTACTTGAATGAGCAAGGCGTTCGATACAGAATCAAAGAGGCACACTAATAAATGCATTTGCATAGATCTCGAGAGCGCGAACTCTTCTCATTTCACTATGACTGAACGATGTTTCATACACGGTCAAATTAGACGGCAAACTATCCTTTCAGCACGAAACATAGGGTCCCCCCAGGGTGACAGAGCGAGTGCATTATTCTTTGTAACATACCTGGCCAACTATTTGAAATCGGATGAAGATGACATTGATGCAGTTATACAACCATCTAGTTAGTTGATCAGACTACAGCGCAAAATAGTAATCCGACAACTTTTTCACCGTGACCAACAATTACGCTGATGATATCTCTTGGGCATCGACTGGAGAACATATTTGCAAGAATCAAAGAGCGAGTGACTGAGAAAAGACAAGAAGAAATCTAAAAATCAAACAGCACGAAAACTGAGCAATTTTTCAACACAAGAAATGCAATGGAAGTGGAAGAAATGTAAATAGTAGGAAGGTTGTTAGGAACCGAAGAAGACATAAACAGAAGAATTGGTATAACAACAACGCTTTCAACACTCTATCAACAATTTTCAAGAGCAGACGAATAAGTACAAGCATCTTAAAACTCGGATTTGCGATGCCCTTATACAGAGTATTTTTCTGTATTAGTGCGAACTGTGGGGTACAACGAAGAATCTTTGAGCAGCAAAATTTGACGACATTCCACAGAAGACTCCTCCGCAAATGTTCTCAACCATAGATGGACCAAGTACAATTTGGATACCAAACGACGAAACTCTATGATGTGACCAATCAAATCCTGGTCTTCCGAGTAGCACATAGGCGTTTGGAGCATTTTTTGGTCACGTCACGAGACTCCAAGAAGAGCTCCAGCCGAAGATCCTCTAAGAGAACATTGAGACCTATACTAACCAGTTGGCGACTGTGACTATTTGCTCGGAAAAATCAAATCGCAATTCAGGGACGTCAACATTAACAGTTTCGGGAAGCTATATAACTTCTGCGCAAGATCGTGGAACGTGGCGGAGATTGATCACTGATCATGTCGGATAGACAGACTCAACCTACTACTTACTACTACTACTACTTACTATGCCCTTACCCCATCGTTTCTACAGCAACGCGTGAAGGGACTAGGATATGTGCACTTCGCGGCCACCTAGATGAGGGCGCGGACTGTTCATACGCGCAGGTGGCATACATAATGTTCAAATTTACAAACTTGCCGGCCGTCATAGCTCCGGGCAGAATCTTGCGCCGCCCGGGGTTCCCTTGCTGTTCTGCGGGGAGGGCGTTGTTCAACGCGCGTAATATCATGTCCAGATTCCCTATGCTTGGCCCGACGCAAACACTTACGTTTCAGGACGCACTAAAGACGCACAATCTTCTCCCCGTGTCTGTGCATGGGAGCTAGTATATTACTGGAGAGGCAACGCGCTCAATATATTGTAGCATTTGAAAATGTCCCCCACATCCGGACTGACACGCGATCACCACCCTCGAGGTTTTGTGCTTTTAAGTGTCCTGGCTGCCATTCTAACGTATGAGCTACTCTACCGGGAAAATTGACGCAGAATTTTTCCCTGGACACGACTGAACACGCGGTTACATTTTCGTGTGGGGGGGGGCGTTAATTTTTGATCAACTACGGTCTGTGTTACTCTTTCGGGACATTTTCATGTAGCGCGTCTGAAGACAATGGAAAACTGCGCGTAATCCCATTTTACACACCGGCGTCAGCCCGGCATAGGCAGTTGCGTTTGGATTGCCGGGCCTAGTAATGTGTACAATGCGCGTCGTTATGGTTTTGCGCGTGAGCTGAGTGAAAAGTAGACCCTGTGTTGTCATTGTCGTATTCTAACAAACAGGGGTCAACACTACTGAAGCTTTTCTCCCAGTTACGATCTATTGTAATGTCTTGTATGTGGGCTATTGTCAACGTGTTATGTGTCAGTCTGGCGGGGGCATAATGAACCACTCCAACTGGGCACGCAGACGCAGCCTCATGTCCCTCTCCACTATGTGCTTTTAGTCGACGGTTTAGCTTTGATATTTTTTCCCCGCGACGACTCGAACGGAAAACATGCGCGTTTGCAACTTTTGGGGAGCTTGTTATTCGCGTGTTCTTGCAGCACATATTACTGGCGGCGATCAGGGAGCGTTGGAGGACGCGATAAAAAAAATGCTGGCTGCGCGCTTCATATGGTGGGCGTGGCTTAACTATCAGGCTCGGAGCTGAAAGGCTCTCTGTTAGATGACGTAATGGTGTTCCCGTCCTGAACACTGCAGCCAATCAGGGTCGCTTTATTGAAGGCAACTGACGTAATTTCTAACAGATAACAGTCGACTTAAACGCAAACCCAATATAATAGCTCCATGGTAGGTCACCATGAATGTCGATGACTGCCCTAGTTGTGTGGGCGCTGTTGACGGTGAGAGGCGTTGGTGACGTGATTGGGTGGGAACTGTGGGTGGTGCTGAAAATGAGGCCGGTGGGGTCGGTTGTAGTCCGAAAGGCCACCCGATAATATCTGTTGGACAGGTTTGTTCAAAGATAGAGCGACTCTTTCTTTTTCTCGGGGATAGCAACTTTGTTAGGATTTCCATTGTGTGTCGGCGCTTCGGGTGAGACATTTGACATCATATTTTCGAAAGTGGTTACCTGAACTGGATGAATGTACCTTTCCAACGAAGATTTGGATCTTGCCGGATTTCTCGTTGTGGTTTTTTGGCGGCTCGCATGGTAGGCCTACTGGCTTCTTGTGTCGACCGAAGAGAGGCGTTCCTCTTCCTTTCGTGTGCTGGATCCGGAAGTAACGGATCATCCGTGGCAGTGACCTGCTTCTGTTGACGGGTCGTTGTTTCTTCTTCTTACGTTTAAATTTGTTCCTAGGGATCTCAAACAACTATGTTCAACGCGTGTTAACTCAACAAACATTCAGGTGGCCGTGGATTAATGTGTGGCCATACAACACCCTAAATATTCCCCACCCGATTTGAAATATTTTTCCTTGGTCCCTTGGTCTTTTTAGTAGATGGGCCATGGGAGAGGGGTGTCCCTCTGAGATGAAATGTACATCGTGCAATGAAGCACACACCAACGCATGAAACACCCACTATTTTCGGCAAATATGTTTTTATTCCTTCGTTTCATTATTTTTTTCACATTCTGGATTTCTGCAAACTAAACTGGGGTCTAAGAGTGTTCTTCGTTAACTAAATTTTATCTTCAAGAGCCCCTAGGTGAATGGTGTTTTTGGTAGGTTAACTAAAGCCGACTGTTATCTCTCTTTCTTTCGTTTCCCAACAGGCTCTCGATTGATACAGAATTCAGGCTAACTAAAAATAACTTCTCCAGGTTTTATACCTAGTCCCATGGCATGTCTAAGCCCCCTCAGAAACAGAATGCATCCAGATTGAATATAATCTCATCTCACTCTCTAAACGGCCCTATTGTAGCCCTATAAACACGGTGACTGTACATCATAACCATTTATTCTAGTAAAACTGCCAAAACTGAACTGACATAAGGTCAAATCAGGATTGACAATCCTCCAACTCCGCCCACGTCTGAAAACATACAAAAAACCAAAAAAACAAAAACAATGGGACTGATGTAACGTGAACACGTACCTTGACGTGTCTCAATCGCGAGAATAGACATTATTGTTTCGCTCCTGTACAAGTCGGACAGGGTTTGGCCTAGACCATGTGAATGGCAAAAATCATCATAGGAATTTTATATAAACATGTAACACATTTCATTGACACCCTGACATGCCGTGTAATATGTGTTTTTTTTTTTTTTTTTCGATTTCAGGAAGGTTTGCTTGCTTTACAGATCAGGCAGGATTCGCCATTTCTATACGGACACCGCCTAAAGAATTGAACCTATAAAATCGGGGGTTTCATGAAAAAATACCCGTGGCACTGTGCAGTGTGATGTGTCAGAACGGATAAACGGCAGTTATTTGTGGTATGTATGTATAATAATCTAACGGTCCGCGTGCTTAAGTGAAGACATAGAAGAGCGGAAGTCCTTTGGGATTTATAATACGTCACACACCGGTTTCAATCTTGGCTTCCAATCCATGCTGCTTCTCAAACGAGGTTCACGCTGCATATGCTAACATGTACAAGCAGTTACACGTAGAGAAAGACTTTCCTGTAACCGTTCGCATTCCACTTAAGTTCTATGTTTTTTTTCGAAGATGGCATGTGATACAACTGCACTAATGATATAACTACTGTGATCACATCTGACCGATAATGAATCAACATTTGATAATGATGCAAAATTTAACTGACTGATGAAGTAACTCTCTAACCGATAATTAATCATAGCTGTCAACTGATATGTGTAACATTTTAACTGATGATGAATAAAGTATCTAACTGATAATGCTAAATTCCTATATAGTCATCAAATCATTGGTAAAGGGTTATGGTAAAGTGTGAGCATGCAATAACCCTCGTTTAGACTGGAACAGCTTATCAAGAAAGATGCACTTCACTTTAAGGACAACTGTCTGTAACTAGTCAGGAGATCCTTAAAAATGACAATTCCGACCTGATTGTCTCTTCTGACAATTTGTGATATCGTGACGTACAGAGGGCGAACACTTACAAAGTGTAATCAAATGTGCCCATTTTGGCATCTAAGCATAGTGATGACTCAAAAAATTGCAAAGGGGAGGGGGACACCCCCTCCCCTTAGACCCCTCCACCATGTCAGACATCCATGCCAATTCTGCCCCCCCTATCGTAAAACCCTGGCGCCGCCCCTGGTTAGGTATGTTAGTTATCACAATTGATGTGGATAAAAAGGTTCAGTTATTGTTCACCCGTATAAATTGAGGTAGCCTAGATATGCTGGTTACGATGTTAACTTAGGGCTAGGTGATGTGATGGTTATTTAGCTTCAAAGGCTATGATGCAGATGGTGTTACTTTCCCATTTGGAGGAAGGTAAATAACTGAATGATTCTATATTTCTACTAAGAATTTAATTAGCATTTCACCACATTTTGCTTTGTTGCATAAAGTCTCCGCAGCAAATGTTCTTGTTAAATCATTTTGCTCGGTTTTCTATATTATTGACTTAGAACAATGATTTAGGTGTTTGACTCAATTATAATTTTTTTCAATGCTATACTTGCTGAACATTATTCCAGGGTGCATTCCATACACTGCCCGCCAAAGATTATGGCCTAACTCTAAATTGAGAACATTTGTAGTTGAGTAAACATCCAGGTTCCAGACCCGTTCTGTAGTGCGTCACACCAACTTTGTGAATGCACCTAACGTGGAACACTAGTACCTTCTCCCATGTACACATTGTACAGTACAGTACATTTCTGATTGTGAATGCATGGACATTTTTGCAGCATGGAAGTTTCAGTTAGCCTGTATGCGGCGAAAGTCCAGTTTATTTAAACATGTTTTCCTCCAAAATTAACAACATTGTGTTATCTCTGAGAATTTTGTTACTGTAATAAATTAAAACAGGTTTTCTACCTGCATAGAATAGTACATACTAGTCTCGCATAACAATAGTTGACCAACAGATCAAGAGGAAAGAATGCGTGTAGCCGATCAGGAAAATATTCTGTTGTGTTCATTGAGCATTTCATTATTAGTGCTACCTATCATTCATGTCATATGTCATGCTGTTTCCATGTGTCTCCCACATTGCAGGTCATATTAGCAACTGCACTCCGTGGCTCACCAGGTGAACAGCCATTGCAGAGGGAAACATTTACAGGATACAGTACAAGGTATGGATCCAATGAACAGTGCAGTAGTTCATGTATGTTTTGTCATAATTTTGAATGTTCTATATTTCACTGAAATTATTTGCTACTGTAACTTGTCTAAACTGCTACCTTGGAACAGTAATCAAACTGTTTCTGGTTTTGAAGCAAGGTTACTGTAGGCTACTTCCTGTACCTGTACCCTGTTTTGATATCACTTCCAGCATTGATGCTGAGAGTTTCCACATTGAGCTGATGGTATTATTATTATTCAGGTCAATTTGTAGTTTTCTACGACCTCTGCTGACTTTATGACAACTATCAGGTTGACTATACAGTATATAATAACACAAAGTCAAGGTGAACATGTATTTTGGTACCCAGTTGTAATGAACAAAAACTATGGATGGGATCCAAATAGGAGCCTAAAAATGAATCCACAAGATATTGAGAAAGAAACATTCAATTTGATGTGAATACCTGTTTCCCATCTTTTGGTTACCTAAGCGCAGATGCCGCGGAAATGCAACATAGGCGGTGACTATATAAGTGGCCTTCACATCGCCCACTCCCCCACCCCTGTTGTGTCATAAATCCCTCAAATTTCCAAGAGTAAATTGAAAAAGATCAACTATAAGTAACATGCTAGAAACTACAAATTTGTGGTATGGGTATCGATATGTCTTCATTCCATCTGTGCTAGTTTAAAGAGAATTTGTCACTTTCTTCTCCTTTCAGTTATTCCACTGAAGTCTGTGAGGCTCTTGCTGCATGGACCATCCTCTTCAAAGTACATTTGTCATTCTTGTCTCCATTTAATGGCCGATTCCATCAGCCTTCTGCTGAAATGCCACTACCTCGGGGCTTCCCGTCTTATATTTTCTTGTTTTTGCCACGTACATCACTTACCTGCACACATTACAATACCAATAGGCATGTCCTGATTCCCGAAAAAGGCAGAATTTGACATTTGAAGAGCAGTAATTTCTTGTGTCCACTTTATGTGTAGCACTACATATGCTTTACTTCATCCTTTTTCCACTCCTCAGTTTCAATCGCCTGGTTCTGGATCAATGCTGGATGTTGACTGTCGTGGCTGTCACCTTTCTGAGGCATCCGTGTTCATGAATGCAACATATCTGTTGATTTTGAAGTCTCCCGAAATCGAAGTATTACAAGCACATGCCCCAGGTTGGCCTGCTTCTGGCCTGGCAGTTTTTCGAATCCGAGACAGCCTATGGTGAACACAACCTGCAAGATTGATACAGTGAATGTAATTTCTGCCGCCCTTTCCGGCATTCACTGAAAGAGACTTATTTATTCGAAATCAACTTTTTTTCACTCATGTCAGGGGGTTTTGAGGCTAGAGTTCCATAAGTTTCACATCTATCGATCTATCGATGTGTATAGTGGCCGGTATGACCCATTCCACACATGTTGTTATTTTTATGCTGTTGCCATGGCAACCACGCATGGCTCCTGATTGTTTCAGATTGGGACAACAACAAAACAACTACAATAATGCAAGTAGGCCCACTCATGAATTTGGAATCAGGCAACAAAGTACATATACACGATGAGCATAAATTATGAATTTATGAAGCCAGATTTTTGGTTGCTATGGCAACTGCAATCAAGCAATCAAATTTCAATCTACCATTTAAAGGAAATAAAAAAAGAAAGACATATATAGTTGTGAAACATGGCCCTTGAGTGTTTTCGGCCCATTGAACATGCTGGAACCCTCTTGCAACAACTCCGCATGATGGGTTGATTGAACTCCCGTAGGGGGGAGGGGTTAAGGATGTGGGTTGACCCGAACTCGAGGGCGTGTAACTCACGGTAATTTCTTTTCGGAGGCGGGGGGGGGGGTGCACTAGATGTAACAGCTCAGTCAGTAGGTATAGGCAAGCCTACATCCTTCCCACCAATATGGTCATCTGCACAGTTCTCTTCTTTCTCTGACAAATTATTTTGTCTTGCCAATTGACTCCCTTGCGATTTCGGGGTGGCCCTTTACCCAAACACCACCCCCAGTTACGCGAATCAAGTCGAATTAGGAGGGGCATCCGGTCTAACCACATCTCTCCCCCAAGGTGACTGTGCCCGTTATTGTGTCAATAAGTCAGTGTCAGTTTGACCTGACCCCAAAACAATAAGGATCATGCACTCATTATGGAGAACCCATATACCAAGTACGAGGTTCATCCATCCAGGTGGGATCGAGTTATCGTGTTAACGAGTCCAAATTATCAAATTTTCACATTTTTCCTATTTCCCCCCAAATCTGACCACGGTCTGCACCTAATACGATAGGGTTCCTATACTCCCCATACGCAAAGCTCTTCCCAACCCCCCCCTGATCGACCATGCCTTCTGGTCTTATCGTATTAACAAGATCTTCGACTTTGACCTCTCTTGACCTCAGCTGACCTTTTACCTGTCCCAAAAAACAGAGGATCTTGCACTCAATTATGGAAGAACCCCATATACCGTACTAGGTCATCCATCCATTGGGAGCTTTATCGTGTGTACACGAGCTCAAATTGGCCAAATTATCAATTTTTCACAATTTCCCGTTTTGTTTTTTACCAATCCGGTCCGCACCCTCAAAAAATGGGGTTCCTGTACTTTCCATAAGAAAGCTGCTGGCATTCTGGGACTATCGTGGTGACAATATTTCTTACTTTCGAACCTCTCCTGACCTCAGATGACCTTTGACCTGACCCCAAAATAATGGGATCATGTACCCATATACCAAGTACGAGGTTCATCCATCCAGGTGGGATCGAGTTATCGTGTTAACGAGCGAAATTTGCCAATTATCAATTTTTTCATTTCCCCCAATTGGACCCCCGGTCTGCACCTAATACGATAGGGTTCCTGTACTCCCCATAAGAAAGCTGCTTACCAAATTTCAATCTGATCGGACCAGGCATTCTGGGCTTATCGTTGGTACAGATTTTCGGACTTCGACCTCTCCTGACCTCAGATGACCTTTGACCTGACCCCAAAAAAATTCGGGACCATGTACTCATCATAGAGTTTTCGTGTTAACAACTAATGTTGGCCAAATTATCATTTATCACACTTTTCCCTTTTTCTCCCAATCTGACCCCCCGGTCTGCACTATACTATAGTGTTTCCTGAACTCCCCATAAGAAAGCTGCTACCAAATTTCAATCTGAATCGGACCAGGCATCGGGGATGAACCCTTTGACCACGCCCGAAAATAATAGGGATCATGCAGCTCATTATGGAGAACACATATACCAAGTACGAGGTTCATCCATTAAGGTGGGATCGAGTTATCGTGTTTAACGAGCTAAAATTGACCAAATTATGCACAAACAGGACGGGTTTGTGAATCTGTGAATTACGAATACTTACCCATTTGGCAACCCCCCATGCACCTCCCCCAATAATATATCAAGACCTGGCTAATGTTTTACCACAGAGTCCGGGTGGGCAACCCCAATCGTCCTTCACAAATTGACAGCCCTGAACGGCAGGAGTTAGGACAGGCCACGGGGGCCGTAGAAGGGAAGGAAGATGAAGGGGAAGCGGACGTTGGTCGGCCGCGGAGGCCCGCCAGTGGGGAAGGACGGATGGGATCCCCCCAATTGGTAAGTATTCGTAGTTCACAGATTCACAAAACCCGTCCTGTTTTGTGCAATCTACTTCACAACTCAACTTACCCAATTGCAACCCATGCACCAGACGCACCAGGGGGACGAGGTGGCGGGTCTGAGAACCCATATACCAAGTACGAGGTTCATCCATCCAGGTGGAATCGAAGTATCGTGAAACTATCCCAAATTGGCAAATTATCAATTTTCCACAATTTCCCTTTTTTTTTTTTACCAAATCTTGCCCTCGGTCTGCACCTCAAACAATAGGGTTTCCTGTACTCCCCATAAGAAAGCTGCTTACCAAATTTCAATCTGATCGGACCAGGCATTCTGGGATCATCGTGTTAACAAGATTTTCAGACTTCGACCTCTCCTGGCCTCAAATGACCTTTGACTGACCCCAAAATAGTAAGATCATGTACTCATTGGGGAACCCATATACCAAGTACGAGGTTCATCCATTAAGGTGGGATCGAGTTATTGTGTTAACGAGCTAAGATTGCCAATTATCATTTTTTCCCAATTTGACCCCGGTCTGCACCTCAAACAATAGGGTTTCCTGTACTCCCCATAAGAAAGCTGCTTACCAAATTTCAATCTGATCGGACCAGGCATTCTGGGATCATCGTGTTAACAAGATTTTCAGACTTTGACCTACCCCCCCTCTTGACCTCAGATGTCCTTTGACTAACCCAAAACCACTAGGGTTCATGTAATTATTATGGGAACCCATATATCAAGTACGAGGTATATCCACCCATCTCGGTGGGATCGAATTATCGTTAGTTAGTTAGTTAGTTAGTTAACAACTAATGTTGGCCAAATTATCAATTTCTCACAATTCCCAATTTCCCCCCAAATCTGACCCCCGGTCTGCACCTCAAACAATAGGGTTTCCTGTACTCCCCATAAGAAAGCTGCTTTCCAATTTCAACCTGATCGGACCAGGCATTCTGGGATCATCGTGTTAACAAGATTTTCAGACTTTGACCTCTCTTCACCTCAGATAACCTTTGACCTGACCCAAAACAATAGGAATCATGTACTCATTACGGGGAACCCATATACTTAGTATGAGCTCATCATCGGGTGAGATCGAGTTTCGTGTTAACAACTAATGTTGGCCAAATTATCAATTTCTCACAATTCCCAATTTCCCCCCAAATCTGACCCCCGGTCTGCATCAAAAACAATAGGTGTCCTTTACTCCCCATTAGAGAGCTGCATACAAAATTTAACCTGCTCGAACCGGGAATTCTGGACTTATCGGGTTAACAAAGAATTTCAGACTTCTTACCTCTCTTGACCTGCAGATGACCTTTTACCTGACCACAAAACAATAGGGAACTTCATCCATTAATTGGGAACCCTGGGGACGCCGAACCTCGGGAACATCGAACCCCGGGAGCATCGAACCTCGGGAACATTGCCATAGCCCCCGCTGTGCGACTGTAATCAGAACTCATGCTCTATATAGCCTATGGTCTTTTTAATATGCCTCTTGGCCGTCCATATATCCTTCCTACTCGGAGACCTGTCAATCATTATCAGTACTTGCGAACGTCTTCATCCTGTGTATTAGTGTATACATTACAGCTTTCGTCGTGTGCTGGTTACATTTGATGGCCAATAGTCAATTAACAGATTGTCCTGAACGCAGCCCATGGGCACTACACTAACAACAGTAATCAGTGTCGTCACTCTGACTGTTTGCATGGTCGGCATTTGCTAGAACCATAAAACAGAATAGAACAGAGAACAGAACGGAGGCACCACTAGCTTTGGTATAACAGTATTATGTGAAAAACACGCTATACTGAAACAAAAATGCACTTTGATTATAATAGAAGATTTAGAATATAATATTATGACTAGGGGATGGGGGTGGAAGCAACACATAGACTATACTGTATACAGTAACATGTAAAAAACACTTTGATAATAGAAGATCGAATATATAATAATTATGATAAGGGGGGGATGGGTGGGGGATGTAACACACAGACTATACTATACACGGAACATGACTACAAGAAACAAAATAGCACTTTGATAGTAGAGAGACAACATATTGATATTATAACTAGGGATGGGGAATTCATGTGCATGCAACACATAGAAGCCTAACAAAAAATAGCATCTTGGTGATTAAAGGCAGAATATAATATTATGACTGGATGGATGAGGTTTGCTTTCATATCTGTTAAGGCCATTTTGTAAGTTCTTATCTAAATCCACCCACCGTAGTTAGTCAGCTTACGTGTTTCGATCAATACATTAGTGCATTATTTGACATCAGACTAACACAGTGCTTATAACATAAGCTTATAATATAACGTCACCAGTGGTGTTTGTCAAAGCGGACTCTACATGATGTTCACATCCATGTCAGCAGAAATTCAGTACCACAAGTCCAGTCTTATATACAGTACCCAAGGAAGTGAACACCGAATCCCATCAGAACATGTTGAAATCAGTTCACTACCAATCCTGTAATTTTGTTCTTTGATTAGCCCATATGTCGAATATTACATCTGACATGAGCCATATTACTGTCAGGTTGATGGTAATTTAGAATCGTTCTTGGCAATTTTTACACTCAATGTCAAATAGCAGGTGATTTTGAACACAGGAATAGTTGAGATCACCCTTTTTTATATTAGTTCAATAACTTTCTTTCACAACACATAAATAGGTTGAAGACAGCAATAACATAAATCAGGTACACTGCTATTCTGCAAGTTTATACTAATGAGTCTTGTCTTATAAAGTGTGTAGTCGGTGTTTGGCCGTTCTATCACATGGTAAATCAATGATAATGTCTCAAACTGTGGTTATTGTACCACTAGTGCTCTCGGTTTAAAGGACAACTGCAGGATGATTCATACAGGGATTAATTCAATAGCTGTATAAAAACTGTGAATGCGTGTTCAAACCCGAATTTCATATGACTTTCTGTACGGAGTTATAGTCATTTGAAGTTTGTTGTAGGTGGGGAAGCCTGGTATTGCATAAGCTCGGAAGGCATCCTCATCAGCATCAAAATTAGGTCATACTTGCACAACCATTATTGTTTTCTATTGAAATTCAAACATTAATTCACTTCGAAAAACATTTAGTCTATGGAAGATAATTGCTGTTGTTGGTTGGTAGGTGTTGATGGTTATTTTGGTGAGAGAAAGACAACAGAACTTCCGCTAAATGTTGACTTATTCAACAAAATTAAACAACACTGGAATACATAACATATTTTCCTGTGTTTTGTCCATGTGTAACGTCAGGCCGTTATTGCGCATTGTGATTCTCCCCATTTCTCTCTTTTCTCCGCTCAACTGGCCCAACTTTTAATGCCCATAACTCACATAGGAACATCGTCTTGAACTGAGATTTGGACCTATAAATACAGTTTTCCGTGCTCCACATATAACCTCTGCTGTTTCCTGACCTGCAGTTGTCATTTAACACAGTTACAGTAGTGAATTAGTAATAATATAATTGTAGATAATTTAACTTAAACCATTATTGTAGTAATATTCAAGACAACTTTCCTTCAGTCAACAACATAAGTAACAGTACTAACAGCTACTGCACAATCCAGGACAACGCCATGTCTCTATGTCCACCACACACCTAACGTTGGACATGTTTTTTTTCTCCTAATACCCCCCCCCCCCCTCCCATCACTAACACAATGACCAATGTAAAGAGCTTTTCCTATCTCAACCTCTACACCGCCTTTACGGGACTTGAGAAAGCCAATGTTCATATAATCCGTTTCTACTACATATTAGCTTTACAAATCAAATCAACAACACTATCTGCTTAAATTATAACATACCAACAAACTCCAATACCGCGTAACTCATGATACCAGCACAACCCTCCCATACCCTCTGCTGGTAACAATCATCAGAAGCAGACTTACTTTAGTACCTGCGTTTTGTACACTGTGATGCGTAGCTCAGGATACTCGAACGACCTCATCAGTTCTCAGTTCCTGCCTGTCCCTACACCAGCTTCTGTAGTGTACTCGGATTGGAAGAGAAGAGCTTAGAGCTGATTAATGATCTAGATCTCGACTGAATCTGCTACATGACTATTGGTCCTAATCTAATAGTCACCACCCCGGTAATAGGAATCTAATGATCAAGGAATGAGATCAATAATGTGCTTAGGGATATATGGTTGTTTCCGTTTTGTCATATGGGATCTCACTTCAGATTAGTGAGGGGAGTGGGATCGTTGATCAGACCCAGATTATCCTTGCATTCTGGCAGTATCAAAGCAATGTATAATCATTGGGTGATATGGAACATACAGACAAGTGTATTTTACTGTCAGTGCTGTAAGTATGTTCTAATATTGTCTGTGCTTTCATTTACCGGTTTCACCATCAGCGATATATGTAATGTACTTTAAGAATGTCTAACGAGTTGGAAAGCTTTGCAGCTGGACTTCGCTCAATATCACAATTATTTTCACTAATACTTGATATTCATTCAAAACCATAGAAGTCAAATGATGAACTAATGTATAGGAACCCCCTGAAAATAGTCAGCCTTTACTAATACCACTTGTTTCATTGTTCATGGTGATGTTGCTAATGTTTAGTAATAGCTCTAATTACTATTGCTATTGCTACTATTATCATTAAACGTTATTTTAACTTAAATTATTTTCTTACTGATTCACCATTTGTTGCATCAGTGATTCAGTAGTTTTTCCTCTTTTTACTCTCCCGGGGGTGAAACACAAGCTTGATGACATTTTGCCCTTCTTGAAGTGGCATGAAACTTGGGAACAGAATTCTGCTCCACATCATGCTTGAATCGCACGAACAATCAAAATAATCGCTGGCAAATGAATTTCCTTGCTCAGATTACCCCCAGAATTTTTTTCCCGTAAAAAAGGGTCCTAGTTTCGTGTTTTCGTGCTTCTGTTATTTAAAATGCGGATGTTCCAACCTGGTAACATACTCCCTGGTCACTCCTGGTGTCTGGGTTCATTTTTATCCAATCGTTGGTTTGGAAGTGAGACACATTTTAATTTTATAAATGTTCCCATCTAATTTGTTGGATTTTTCAACTGCTAAATACACTTGCAATCAGTTTGCGTGATTATTCCGGCGACACCTGTTTACGTAATGCAAGTTACTTCTTGAGAAAGCAACAATTGACAACGAAGGGGCGAGTCACCGTGATGGCGACAAGAACACCGGCATTGTTGCATCGTGATGCAAAATTATGATTCTCATAACCCGCTTCATTAAGCTTATGATGTTGTCACAATCTATCATTTCAATGAGGCCCCTTAATACCATTGTGTATAACGAGGGCTGCCAGTCACTGTTCAAAGTCACGCACAACATTCCACTTTATAACCCCTCACAGTGTCTATATATATGATTGCTACAATTATGCTGACGCCGAATAATCAATGGCACTTGTGTATTGAAAAAAAAAAAAAGGGCTGTGGTGGACCCGTATTTTTTCACGAACCCAGGCGGGCTTCTTCGCCCCTGCCGCATCCCCCCCCCCCCCAAATAAAATGCCCCACAGACCCCCGGTTGAGTAAAGCTGTACTAAACGGTCGCTGCGATTAATTTCTAGTGTGACCACAACGTATTCCAGCACCGAGTGCGTTAACCCTTGCCCACGGGGGACGCACAATTACCCTATAGTAGCCTCCCTGCTATTTTATCTGACGTAACACGATCACTGCGATTGCGGTCCTGATGTAAATGTCTCTGAATGTGATAATTAGTTGGGTGAGAAGAACCCTTTATGGAAGCCATTACTGTTATATTACTATACATTCGTACTACTGAGATAAGGGCCGGCAAAGTTGTATCTTATTTTGAGATTCTTCATGCTTTGCCAACTCCCTCCCTATTCCGACATGCCAGTTGCCATTTCCATTGTATCGCCGGTGCAACCGCAGGAGTAACGTTGCCTCACTCTCGATCTTCGCGGGGTAATGGGTGTCATCACTGTATTCCGACGTAACGGATGTGCAATATAAATATTTTTGTAACACTTTGTGCTGTTTAGGCCGTGCAGACAACACACTCATACGACTGCAAATGTGTCAATGCTACCATAGTACTTTGTCTTAGATAAAACAGAACGCCCGTAAAACGAATTTTCGCCCGGTAAGTTGCACAGCATCGTTCCTGGTAGTTCACCAGAGTCCACCGGGAGGGGGGGGGGGGGGGTGGAGAGGGCCTGCCTTCGTGGCCTGATAGAAAACGTAAATTACTATAGAAAGTTGGAATTGCACATTATACAGCTTGTGGGAATTTTGTATAGTCTAATCCACATATAGAGGTAGACTAATCGCTCAGGCCTGCCAAACAAGTGCTCAGTTACGGTACCGTTTGATCAACTTGCACACCATCCAAATAGTATTGAGCTGATTCATCACATTATGGTCATAAACCATTCCAGTTGTAATCCCGCTGATCTATATTTTGTCATATGACCATGGCTGTAAGGCTATCTGATACAAACCTAGGATGACTGGGGCGATTTAATTGAACATAGTCTTTAGTTCAGTGAAAAAGGATCAGGAAGGACAAACTCCTCTAAACGACCCCGAAGCCATAAAACCCAAAAGAGAAGAATAACCCATAACAGCATTGCAAATCAAAAGATTGCAAATTTCCCTGTTCTGCTCATTTTCTTATAAAATTGCAAAATAGGCAAACTACCTAGTATTACCTAAACTATGAAAAACGACCAGTAGGTAATGCAGGACGACTGATTATTTCATATTGAAAAAGCGTATTTTCGGTTGACTGTTCCTCCAGTATCATGTGTAAAATATCAATATGGCAACTGGTATGTCATTCCATTTACTCCCATTACAAAATCTTCCAACCTTTGTACTTTCCTGCACTCCTCATTAGTGGAACATAACTTCTTTCTGGCACATTTGGAGAGGCATATGATTAGAAGACGACGCAAGAGTCAACATATTTCTACTACCGAAACATACAACACAGGTAACAGGACCATACATAGATATGGAATAACCTCAATTATTC
This sequence comes from Sclerodactyla briareus, assembly GCA_026419785.1. NCBI lineage: Eukaryota > Metazoa > Echinodermata > Holothuroidea > Dendrochirotida > Sclerodactylidae > Sclerodactyla > Sclerodactyla briareus. The sequence continues at coordinate 42,243 of JAODTK010005590.1, read as the reverse complement.
AAGATCCAGTCCCATGAACATTGAACTCTGATTATTCATTTATTTTTTTCTTGCAAAAACGATCACCAGTACGTTATTTATGTGACGTAAGTTTTAAGGGAGGCTCAACTCTCTCATAGGGACGGAATCTTCGAGGGGCGCGCTGGCGAACCCTCATATAGCGTGAATGCTTCGAAGGGCATGCTGGCGCAACTCTCATAGGGACGGAATCCCTCGAGGGCCCGCTGCGCAACCCTCATAGAGATTGAATCCTTCGAGGGCGCGGTGGCGCAACCCTCATAGGAACGAATCCTCAAGGGGGCGCTCTGGCGCAACCCTCATAGAGATTGAAATTCCTTCGGGGGCGGCGCGGGCGCCCCCCTCATAGAGAATGAAATCATTCGATGGGCATGCTACGGCAAACCCCATAGAATATTGAATCCTTCGCGGGCGCGCTGTGCGCAAACCCTCATAGAGATTGATCCTTCAAGGGGCGCGCCGGCGCACTCTCATAGAGATTGCAATCCTTTGAGGGGCGCGCTGGCGCAACTCCCATAGAGAATGAATCCTTCGAGGGGCGCGCTTGCGAACCTTCATAAAGATTGAATCTTTCAAGGGGCGCTGCTCAACCTCATGAGAATTGAATCCCCTTTGAGGGCGCGCCTGCGCAACCCTCATAGAGAACGAATCCTTCGAAGAAACCCGAGGTGGGGGGCGACGGCGCAACCCTCATAGAGAATGAATCCTTCGAGTGGCACGCGCTGGCGCAACGCTCATAGAGATGAATCCTTCGGTGGTTCGCTGGGCAACCCCTCATAGGGAACGGAATCCTTCAAGGGGCGCGCTGGTGCAACCCTCATAGAGATGATCCTTCTAGGGGCGCGCTGGTGCAATCCTCCTAGAGAATGATCCTTCGAGGGGCGCGCTGCCGCAACCCCATAGTATTGAATCCTTCGAGGGTGCCCCCCCCCCCTTTGGGGCGCAACCTCATAGGGACGGAATCTCCAAGGGGCGCGCGGCGGACCCCCTAGAGGTTGAACTTCTTCGAGTGCGCGCTGCGCAACCTTCCTAGAGATTGAATCCTTTAAAGGGGCGCGCTGGTGCAACCCTCATAGAGATTGCATCCTTTGAGGGGCGCGCTGGCGCACCCTCATAGAGAATGAATCCTTCCGGGGGCGCGCTTGCGCAATCTCATAAAGAAATTGAATCGTTCAAGGGGCGCGCTGGCGCAACCTTCATAGAGAATGAATCCTTCGAGGGGCGCGCTGGCGCAACCCTCATAAGAATGATCCTTCCGGGGGGGGGGGGCGATCCTGGCGCATACCTCATAGAGAATGAACCTTCGAGGGGCGCGCTGGCGCAGCCCTTATAGAATTGATCCTCGAGTGGGTTCGCTGGCGCAACCCTCATAGGGACGGAATCTTTAAGGGGCGCGCTGGTGGCAACCCCTCATAGAGAATGAATCCTTCGGGGCGCGCTTGGCAACCTTCAATAACCTTGAATCTTCAGGGGCGGCCTGGCGCAACCCTCATAGAGAATGAATCCCCTGAGGGGCGCCGCTGGCGAACCCTCATATCGAATGAATCTTCGAGGGGCGCGCTTGCGCAACCTTCAATAAAGATTGAATCTTCAACGGGGCGCGCTGGCGCAACCTCATAGGATTGAATCCTTCGAGTAGCGCGCGGCGCAACCCTCATAGAATTAAATCCTTTCAGTGCACGCTGGCGCAACTCCCATAGAGAATGAATCCCTCGAGGGGCGCACTGGCGCAACCCTCGTATAGATTGAATCCTTCGCGGGCGCGCTGTCACAACTCTCAAAGGGCTTGAATCCTTTCCTTCGAGGGGCGCGCTGGCGAACCCTCATAGGGGCTTACTCCTAGGGACGCGCTGCGCAACCTTCGTAGGGAATGGGCCCCTCGAGGGGCGCGCTGGGCCAACCCTCGTAGGGATAATCTTCAAGGGGCCGCTGTGGCGCAACCCTCATAGGATTGGCTCCTATGAGGGGCGCGCTGCGCACCCTTATAGCAATTTAAATCCTTTGAGGGACTGGGCGTGCGCAACCCTCAAGAGATGAGTCCTTCAGGGACATCGTGAAGTATTTTCGTCATTGGCTCATTATAATTTGTTTCCAATTGCCTGATATAGTTCCCAGGTGTATGTTGTTTCATCCTGGGTTTTCATTTTTCGTAAATTTGCCACATGTCGACCTTGTCTATTTTATCTATCTGTAGTGTGTACTTTTTTGTTGTTAGAGGATTGAATAAACCGAGTAGAACTAACTGAATCCGCTTTCGAGTTTTGTCTGATTAAATTCTGAGTTTTCAATTTTAGTTATTCAAATACTCTCTATTGTGAATCTGAGTTCCCTCTGTCGGTCTCAAATGAATCATTTCTACCCGTGAATTCTGAGAATCGCAAGAGAATTGAAATTGATGCAAATTCTGTTATATTGCGAAGAAAATAAAATTTGTTATTTTTGCATTTTTGTTTTGTTTTGCATGCTGTTCCCTATGCCTAGGAAGAATTCCCCCATTCTTGGGGAAAAATTAATCACGCTTGTTCTCATGAATGATATTTGATGTGGTCTACTGTCGTGTCCAACATTCTGAAGGGGCGAAATGAAACCGTAATAGAAGATCAATGGGACATTTCATTGGTACAAATTACTTTTTCAAGGATTGCGTCTGAACCCTTCCTTGCTCATCAAGAAACCGTGAAAACACGTATCACACATACATTCCTCCCAGTAACCTTCTCGGAAACACTCATTCTATAATCTTATGATCTAGTTCTTTAGTTTGTATTTCATTTATAAGTTATCCTTTGGAAAACGAGACATATAGCCAGACCATGAGCCCACAACACCTCGAAAAACAAAAACGTTCACAATTTCAGTTGTTTTGACGAGGAGAATACTGTCCATTTCCCCACGTATTTTGGTAATTCCGTTAATTGTTGAACATTGAGTGGTTACAGGAGAAGTATTAGAAGGTAAATGGGACATTTTCAATTATAGCAAATTACTTTTCAGAGGATTGCGTCTGAAAACATTCTTGCTCATCAATGAAAACGTGAAAACACATTCACACATACCTTCCCTCCCATGTTTGAAACTAACCTTCTTCGAAACATCAGTCTAATAATCTAATGATCGTAGTTCTTTGGTTTTATATTTCCATTTAGTAAGTTATTCTTTGTGCACGAGATTTACAAGCCTGACCATGAGCCAACACCTCGAAAAAACAAAAACGTTCACAATTCTAGTTGTGTTGGACAAGGAGATACTGTCCATTTCCCCACGTATCATTGATAATTTCGTTCATTGTTGACTTGAGTGGTTACAGGTAACCCACAATCTCCACACAAACCAACATACTTAGATTCTCGTGCGTGGCTGCATAATTCGTATGCTCTCCTACAGAAGAATTAGCCTGCTAAAGGACTATGAGGGAGCTGTTTCTAAATTTAGAGGGTGCGGTCCCTCTTCATTATACTGTTAACTATGTTCGTATATTTCCAACATAATCGTCTGCAGAACTTCGTTTGACAAATTCCCCAAAATTGGGTTTTCTGCCATTACATGTGAACGTACGATTTCAATTCAGCAGTAGCACATGGGCGTTAATATGGATGGAAGCAACCCTGAATACATTCCACGAAAAATCGCCCCACATTTTGGTCATACTTCTTTTAAATAGAAAAATGACCTTTTCAATAGCCGAAATTGAGAATTTATTAAAGAATGTTGCAGCTGAATCCTAAAAAAAAGAAAACAAAATAATGCTTCATTTGCGCAGGCGTAATTGCGACTTGTTTTGGTATCGCCACTGCAGCTCAGAAAGTCGAATCCTTTGAATTTGAAAATTAAAAGAAATAATCCTTCATCTTATTCAGAATTAGGTTGGAGATTGTCCACATTCCCGATCAGAACAATGGATTGTTTTTTCTTTTATGTATGGCTGTTTCCCGTATTTAGTGAGAGAGAAATCTTCAACTGTGCAATCAACGTTAACGTCGCACTGCCCACTAGTCCGCCCTAATCAGTTCGACAACTACCGGAACGAGTCGCCCAGACGTTTATTTGGGCAAATCACCGATTGGTTGGAGTGGTCTCATGCCATAGGAGGGAAAGAGGCTATACGAGCGAACAAAGTAACGCTTGTTTCAACAGGCTAACAGAGAATAGAGCAATTACACTTGTTTTCTGAAAATCAGAAGGGGCCTTCACTGTTTATAGCTCTTTTCGCATCGTATCGGTAACCTGTTGTTTATGATCCCTAGGTGAATCCCATTTCAATTTTTTTTTTCTTTCTATTTTCTTATTTCTCTCAACAAAACTTTGAGTGTCACTACTGCCATGCGAATGTGATGATTGCATGAGCACCGAGGTAGGAACCAATCCATGTGCTCTAGAACTGAAGAAGACCGGTGCGGCCGCTTGATTAAACAGAATAGTAGTTAGGTTCAGGTCACGTAGCAGAGCCATAAACCATACTTCGCCGAGTATTGGTGATCAGATAAGACAGCACACAGACTGCACTCGGATGTACGTTTCATAAAGTAGTGGGAATTGTTATAGTTATGGGTGATAAATCGCGCGAAGCGATATTTGGTATGATTTGTCTGGTCACGGTTGGTACTTGGTTGTGTATTCCTGTATGTACTGGTGGCCTTTGCACATATGTTGAATTGCAGCAACCGGGTTCTCAATCATTGTGATGGTCCTGTTAACTCATTTGTATTGCCTCTACACTAATACCTATGCGGCCACTCGCACACTGCGAGAATAAACAACGCCAATTCTCCCTATCTCGACAATCTAAAGATGGTACTCACACCAGCTCCTGAAGCCCGACCATTCCTGATCTTCCATCCACTTGTGCTCCTGTCGGTTACCCTGTTGGAAGACTTCTACCGACGCGCTCGAATCACGTGTCTGTATTAAGAATTATCATGAGTGTTATGTCAGGTCGATAGGCATCTTCTATCACCTGACATAATCAGCATAGTATAGCACATTGATGAAACAGTTGTTTTTGGCCCCAGTTGCAATGTGTGGGGGGTGGGGGTAAGATCAGACTTAGATTGGTCTGTTTTTCCCCGTGAAGATTTTGGGGGCAAAGCTAACAAAATGTAGCTTTCCATACTGCATAGGGCACTATTACTTATTCCCAACTTTGCAAATGCTGGAGTAAAAACACCTCCCTTTGACCCTCTCAGACTCGATCAATGTAGGCCTTCTTCCCCTTGATGCCCTCCCGTGAAATACCTTGCCCTCCCTCCCCAGTGCCACCAACTTTGGTGTGGGCCTCCATCATACCTATATTGCCCCAAAACATGCTCTTCCCGTTTGCTTCCAACCCCAATGTAAATCTACGTCTGGGTTGCCTTCTGACAGTGCTAAATCTCCTTCCTGTGCGCGTAATGCAGCCATAAATACCGCTAAGTTTATCCATTAAAGCTTTATCTCCGCGTGGTGCCCCTGGCCTACATGTTAAACAAACTGTTCCATTGTTCGCCCTCCTTGACGGCGGTTGGCTGGAGAAGTTGGTTTAGGTTCACTTGCGCCCTAGTCAACATCAGTGAGACGCGTAACTTGACCAGGATTTATTATATTGGATTTGCGTTACCGTGTCTCGGGAACACACGTGAATCGTGATTCAATTGCCAGCGTTCACACTAGTTCGAACGAGTTCGCCAAATACGAAAGGGAACGAATCAAAACAAAAAACAAAACATCTCAGTATCTTCAATCATAGTGAGTCCAGTTTGTCAAGGTCCTCCCAAAGTTTTATATATACATAATATATATAATATATATATATATATATATATATATATATTATATATAATATATTATCATATAGTATCTAATATATATATATATATATTATATATATATATCTATATATAATATATCTATTATAATATATTATATATCATATATATTTATATCTATATATATATTATATATAATAAGTTGGCTTACAACATATTGTTGAATGAAATCGGTCCTGATGCTACCAATGGTTTCACGCCGAAGGATCGTCAGGCCACTGAACTGATTTCCTCTCACAGTCTCGGGTTGATCACTTTTTCCTGCTACGGTCTGGTGTTGTGGCTTGGTGTTTCTATGGGGGCATTTGGAATTAGCCTCGGAGCGTTGGTTGATGATTTTGCCCTTGTACGTCGATTATGGGCTAGTTCTTCTTCCGGCAGAGATTACATTGCCCGGTTGTCGTTTGCAAGATGTTGATCTTTTTTCCAGGATGGTCCCATTGACGGTGTAGCTGATTCTTATTCTTCTTTCCGAGGTCCCAGAGTTTTCGATAGTTCTGTGTCTTTTTCGTATTTGCTGTGCCTGAATGATTCTTAGTGTGGTTTCTGTATCTGTCTTTGAAAGTCCCCCCAGCAAGGCCGATGTAGGTGATGGGTGTGTTCCGTTGTGTGACCGTTGGCTTTGTAAACAAGAGACTTGGCCAAGCAGTTTCCATGTAGAGGGCCTCTTCTGGAACGCGGCAGGTGCAGGTAAGGTAGGTTTTTCAGGGGAGTAGATTCGGGGGTGGCTGTGGGCTCTGATTACTGAGGTCGTTGTGTGCCTTTATTACGGAGTTGATGGTCGTCATGCAACAGTAGCTGACCTTTTTGCACTGTGTTTATTGAATGTGTTATGTAGTTTGTGGCCTGTGGGGAAATGCTGGGCGATAAGTTCCGAATTGGCCACCTACGTTGGATTCACGTTGGCGCTTTACGGCGGGTTGAACCAAGTCAACTTTTCTGGATGGTTTGTTAGTCTCTTTCTTGCAAGAGTCCTGCTGTGTCGTAGTCGGTAATCAATGGGGGGTAGTGGTATCGCCGCTTTTTTCAGGGGTCGTTGATTGTCTGCTGAGGGCAGCACGGGTGAAAATTTCCTGGTTGACGACCGTGAAGCTAGCCTTTTTCCACGCTTTGGGGATCTGCTTGATGATTTGCGGAGGGTGGTTGGAGCTGGCGTTCACGTACATTGGTGAGTCATTCAGGCTTCTTATACGGTTGTAGGTGCCGTGTCCAGGTTTAATGTCACGTCCAGATAGTGACGCATCTGAGGGTTCGCTGCCCACGTATACGCAGGGACCCAACTCCTCAAACACCTTGATGAGGTCTTTCCTTTGCCGGTCGCATCGGCTCCCAGACGATCGTTTCAGGGTTGCCAAACCATCGTGACGGAAAGGCCCGATGCTGAGGTTTGCCCGGTTGTTGACCCAGTGAAGTGCTGACGATCGCTCGCAGTGAAACATGGTAGAATCATGGACCGATTCAACACTATGTTGTAAGCCCACTTAGTTTTGTATTATAGCTCTAGCATTAACGTGTATTGAGCACCATCAGCTGGTAGCGATATAACTTTTGTTGTTATATTATATCTATAAGATATATATAGATATATATATATATATATATATAATATCTATAACCAAAAAGTATATATATATATATATCTATATATATATTATTATTATATGACAAGAGGCCAAAACTGTAAAACAACAAGGCTACGTAAATGATGGCTTGGATCTCGAATGATATGGCGAAATCAGCGATTGAGCTAGGAACAATGTGAGTAAAACAGCCCATATGTTTTGGATGCGGAGCTATCGGAACAATACTAGTCCTCGTCCGTGCAGGTTAATCACAGAAGTGATTCCTCGAGAGAAGACGGCTGAGACTTTTATATGGCCTGAGAACAATGGTGGGGTGAGGCTAGTTAGGTGTTTCGCTGATTGACCGGGGATAATCCTTTGGTGATTATACTGGGGGAGTCCAATTTGCGCCTCATTGATGAACAGGGGATAATCCTCAACATTATCATACTAATGAAGCCATTGCGCCTTGGGGATTGACAATAGGCAAAATAGGGAGGTGGTGCCGAGTAGTTACCATTATCTCTTTTGTGATGGTAGTGTCCTTTCCGAATGTTCATACCGATTGTGTAGTAAAATTTTCCAGGTCAATTCCCAGTAATTTTCCTCTCGATTTGCGGGATTTAGTGGACCAATTTGGGTCCATGGTCAATGCAATCACTCTCAGGTTTTTCAATGGAGTGACTGGTGACCATGTGAAAGCTTAGCAACCGCTGCCATTTTTTGGGTCTTGAATGGCTGACCGGTGTTGGGTCATTCGCTCCCCTCATGGTTTTTTTTTGTTTCCCGAATGTACTGGCGTCCGCAGAGGTTTACAGTAACTTAGGTAGACCAGGTTCGTCGAGACGCATCATCTCCTGTTGAATCGGAAATATGGGAGATGTCTGGAAACTTTTGGAACAAGTTGTGCGATCAAGTTTGCACGTTTTGCCGTTGGATGGGCAGGGGCGGCGCCGCGGGGTTTGTTTGCGGCTCGGCTTGCTCCGAAATTTGGCGTTGACTAGAATGTCAGCAGATTCCGAGGTCGCTGGAGGCAACAACCGTGGGTTCCGGGCAACACGAATTTTAGGCCTTTCCTGACTTGAAGAATGGGCAATGCTTGTGATTGAGAGTGGCTAATTGTGTGAGGGCAGGATGGTATTCACAGACGATGGTACTCTTGGAGTTGGGATTAAACGAGTTATGGACGTCAGATTTCATCGCGGAGTCTTTCCAAGCCTTTTCCATGGCCTCTTCATAGAAACTCCGGAAATACTGCCTCTTTTGGAGAGTTTTGAGGAAGTGCGTTGGCACGATACTCGACAATCAGCATCAGGAGCAAATGCGTTTCAGACGAGAGCTTGACTGTTAGGAATGTTCTTCGTGGGCAAGTGGGGTGGTTGACAACTGTAGCGGAGTAGGAAATTGTGCTTGTCCGTTGGTTTTGTGTGAACAAGTCTGTTTTGAGTGACCCGTTGTCCAACGTCACAGTGGTGTCAAGGAATTGGACTCTGTCGCTTGAAACTTCTGTCTGCAGTGAATGTGATAGATGGGTGTAATGCGTTGATTTGTTCGATGAACGAGGTAAGTTTTTCTTCCCCGTGGGTCCATATCATGAAGATGTCGTCAATATCCGTAGCCACACAGTGCCCTCAGGCCTGTCCAGGAGAATCTCCTCTTCAGGTTTTCCCATGAAGCGTTGGCGACGAAGGAGCCATTGTTTACTTTCCCCATCGGTCCGTTGACCTGTCAGGTAATGTTGAGCACCAAACACAAAATGGTTGCAAGTTAGGATGCATTGCATTAGTTCCGCAAGATCGGCTTTGGTGGTGTCTGGCCAGGAATTGGTTTGAAAGCCGAGGTACAGGCTTCTACCTTTCGTTCGAGGGATATTGGTATACAGATAAGAAACGTCCAGGGTTGCCAGCAATGTGCCATGGGGGAGATCTTTGATCTTTGATCTTTCCGAATATTATATATATATATATATTATATATCTATATATATATATATATATTATATATATATATATATATATATATATATAATATATATATATATAATATATATATATATTATATATATATATATATATTATATATCTATATATATAATATATATATATATATCATCCATCAGAAGTCTGAGGTTTGTCATTGTCAGCGGCTGTACTAATTTATTGCATACAAACGATATTAGTATCACTGGTGACTACCACTATGTCAGAATAGCTCTCCGTGATGCATATTTTTTTTTATAGTAAAATTGAGTTTTCCACTCAATATTCCCCACTTTTATTTCGAAGTTTGCAAGCACTTTTTTCAAGTTCTTCGCTCTACATACCAAACACACTTACTGAGGCTTGCACAGTACGACAACATGAACTCATTGTGTGCATGTCTGACATATTATGCTAGTAGCAGTAACTGTAACCGAAGTTGTACTGCATGTCTGTGAACTGATGAAAGAAAACACTTTCTCCAGAATATGAAAGGAATTAGGATACTGTTTAGTGACATGTACCGGTATATTCACTATAATATTGTTATGTAACGTAAAATGAAAGAATAGCTCCGATTCGATAACATTACTTACCCCCCATTGGCCATTATTGGGTTGAGTTGATAACGAGATCTTTCAGGCTGCATAGTCGAACTATGAAAAAGGAGGACATTGATAATACTTTAGCGCCAGTGTCCTGAATGTAAAGCATGTGGGCTCTGGCCAGAAACCGTTTGCTCCTAAGCTGTGTTTTTTTCGTCAACATGGTAAATATGACATCGATCGAGACCATGGTGTCACGTTGACGACTGCACAACCGACGTTAGAAGATACAGTACTTAGGCCGATCTTCGATTTTCGAAACCCCCCTATGGTGCTTTATATCTATATCTATATTTGCAAAATAAATGACTTAAATTTTAATGTCATCCCGTAGGTGGAGCGCTGCCTAATCATGCCACTCCATCGTGGGCAATAACGGCATCATAACGGATCATAACGGCCATTTGCAGTTTGGACAAACCAACAGACATCGCAGTGAGAATTAACTGTTCTCGAAAAAGCTGACTGGATATCTTGAAGACGGGAATCACTATAGCGTTTTCGGTGAGTGGAGTTGCTTATATAATTACTCAATTCAATTCAACAAAGATAGTTAAAAATGGAGACTTGAAAATGTTCGACTGTCATAATAATTGGACTATTATTATTAATATAATTTGTAATACTGTTTGATTGATCGGTTAAATAAAATATACAGTGTTTTCATATTGTATGGAGTAATATATTCTTGCAGTAGTGAAAATGAAAAAGGGTCCACATGACCGAAGGTCCGCGAGACCGGAAATAAAAAAGGGTCCACAGGATCGATAGTTCGCGAGACCAATAATGAAAAAGGGTCCACATGACCGAAGGTCCGCGAGACCGAAAATGAAAAAGGGTCCACAGACCGACGGTTCGCGAGACCGAAAGTAGGACAGGGTCCAAGAGACCAAAGGTTCGCGAGACCGAATATGAAAGGAAATTTTCAGGCCGAGCCGCTGTTCTACAGTTCTATGGGTTCAAATTCATAGCGGAGCAGCCATTAATGAAGAAATATTGTCTTTCAAATCGCAATACCCGGCGATAATGGTCGGTTGCCGTTTGCCCTTTCGAAGTTCAAACTTACACTCGAGATTGCAGCTAACTGGGGTAATTATTTGCAATTTCGTACATAGAATCTAATCAAACTATGCAGACAAAAATGTTACTCAGCCTGCCAGTGTCCATGCTTCAATCCACACTACCACACAACCAAGTTTCAACCCGATCGCATGTGACGTTTAGACGAACAGATCGTACAAACGAACGAACGCACCCGCAGCTAAGAATACAACGATGTCGCTATCTTACAACGATGTACGAAAAGTTACCAGCTTGTATAAACCAAACCACAATGATGTACAAGAATGAACATAAATGTACATAATATGTAGCACTCTGTAATTTTGTTTTTATCGGGATGGGCGCAAACGTGGTTTACGGGGTGATTTGTTGTCCTATTTAAAATTCAATGTTCTAATCTTGGAACTGTCACATGTACAGTTTCCTTGAAGTTCCCCCTTTGGCGTACCCTAATAGGCATTTAAGGGTTGCAGTGCGACCCCCCACCAATATATGGGAACATGAAATATTACGATAATGAATATTAGTCTAAATGGCAGGTGTTATTTCTCTGCATTGATCCATATTCATTTTGACGGGATTAGTTAATGGAGCACATATATAGACCTAACTAATCCGAACTACTTAATGTAGTCGACTATAATTAGTCCTGCATAACCTAGGTGAACCTGGAAATTTTGTATATAGTTTTTTTTTCTTGGATGATTTCAATAATTTGAAGGGTGCTCTTTCAGATTCTGCCGGGTGACATTGAGTCACCCTTGAGCGTTTTCTGAGAATCCAGATGACGTCCAAAATGGCCGCCCTAGTCTATAGGTTTTTCGCCGTAAAACTCCATTCAGAATTGAATGATACTTGTGGTGTCCATTTGTATGTTTTGGAGGTCAATCAATCTACTCAAATTAAATGTATGGGGGTCTAGTGAATCACGTGACAATAAATCCAAGATGGCCTCCAACAAATGTCACCTTCGCCATAGTAATCCCCTAGAAATATAATTGTCCCAACATATTTTTGCATACCGTAGCTTTCATTTTCATCAATCAAACAAAAATGATGATTATGGTGTATATTGCTATGTTTCGGGCCAAATGAATTACTCAAACTAATTGCGGTGATTCTTAGTGAACACATGACATAAAGATGCGTCAAAATAGCCCCATGATCACCTTTTTGTTATAACAAACGTATTCTCATGTCAATGCATCAACATGGTGTCCTATTGGTCTTTTTGGGGTCAAGCAATCTACACTGTAAAAGAAACAGAAGCGGTCAATTTCAGGAACCTACATAATTTCTGTGCCAAATTGACCCTGATTTTGGCAACAATTTTGACCTTCAATTTGGTCGGTCCCCCTAACCCAATTCTTGGTCGAAGATTACAGCGTCTTCTATTACAGTGCACTCAGGCGTAGGTTGCGTATGTGTGTGCCACGGAATCATGTGACAATGAAAATCCAATATGGCGTCTAAAATGGCCGCCATTACGTATGTTTATCCATATAGAAATTTCCATTTAACCTTGGATGATACTTGTGGTACCTATTGGTATTTCGAGTTCCGAGCAACTGGTTTAATCCGATTACCAGCGTTTAGGTGCAACTAGAACGATGTTGGCCATTTTGTCAGTAATTAGGCTTGCATAGCTTCAATATGATCAGTGGTCATTTTGGACGCCATTTCGAATTTCTTGAAACAGTGATGCTTTGTCACCCAGTATGGTCTGAAAGAACTTTGAAACTATTAGAATTGATCATCTATTTGTCATGGAGATTGTTATATTATTGGCGCTGTCGATCACCGCGGGGCTGTCAGTCACGCCAGCGGGAACAACGTGCCGTGAGGATGATACCCTGACGACGGCAGTATTTTGATGGGTGATGAGCTGATGGGCAGTTTGGTTTAGTTACTATAGCAACTCTAGGCATTAGTGACGCAGCTCCCTATGTTGTGCGCCGGACGGGTTTCATTGGCAGTGTAGACAAACCTAGAGGTTGATTTCACATGAAGTTAGCAACAATAGCTATAATACTCAGAAAAGTGTCATAACTTAACTTCCTGAATCCTATTGATTAAGGTCGTAGTTTTTGAAGACGCAGTTGCTGTGTCAATAATCTGTGTATGCAGGAGTGGCTCCCGCTGTAACGCCCACCCGATTCTTTGGTTTCACAATGCGCACAATCAACCATAAAATATACAACATTGCCTAATATATAAATAATAATGAGGCGTGACTATAGTACGTAATTATAAGCTGTTTTATATTGTTACATCATAGGCCTATCTTCTGAACAGGGTAAGCGACGAGTCCTAGAAAGACGTATGGTCTGAACTCAGTACCACGAAGCCTTCACATTGCTGGATCATTGTTTCATTGTGAAAGACGGCCCGACACCCACAAAGCTTTAGAATTATGTTATGTCCCTATGATTCAGCTTCATTATCGCTCATAGGCTATTGCATTTCACAAACAGCGCTGATGAACGACGCCTCATCCACTCCTCCATTAGCTACCTGATACATAGTAATTTGAATATGCATCTTCCTGGAGTGAAGACAAAGATGTCATAACCTTGGCATAATAAACATGTTCTACTGTAAAGTGGTTGTCCGATCGTCCAACCATCCCCAAATCCAACGAACCATGCGCTATAATACCCTCACCTCTCCCATCTCCCTACGGTACCTGCGTATTTGCTCCAACCATAGGCTATGTGACAGTCTTGTCCGTCTTCCCCGACTGGTCGACAGAACTCAGCTAGTGGACAGGATCGTCCGACCGGGAGCGCGCTGTTGGTCGGCCGAGGTGTGGAAGCGCGGTTGACCCATCACAATCGGGCAGCTGAAACTTTCCCGCCTCCCGAATACCTGAGACACAGTCCTATCGGAACATTTGCTGAATCCAGATCTCTAAAGAAACACAACGACTTTCAGGACATCAAATCACTGAAAATTATTGCCCAAAAAGCTGGAACGCCACGGAAAGCTTTCATAGCTACAATTTTACTTTAGAAAGTCATCACGATGGAGGTGAATGATGCAAGTGGGTGGGATGGGGAAAACAATTGTGGGGTGGTGTTTCCCAAGCATGCTTTATTTCTTCTACCTAACCCTCACCCCTTGCTCTTAGAACATTGCAAAGTCTGAAAAAGTATTTTGCCGACCATCCTGGTAATTGTTATTTGTCTTCAATGTCTCGCAAATAATATGACTCCTTGGCATGGCGTCAAGAAGACATGTTTCGAAGCACTCTCTTATTAGTCCAAGTACAATAAATATAACAAAAAAAAGTGAAAATGTAGAGAAAACGGGTACACACCTCTGGAAATTATTGTCACGTGATTTCCCATAACTTCAGGACTGATGGCTTGAATAACTGATGGTGATCCCGGAACATGTTAATAGACATAATTATTATCATATGGGTCCCTTGGGCGCCACCGTCGTATTTCTTGTTGTCGATATAACCAGAATAGACTTCTCATCCTAAGGAATGCATCGTCAGAGCGTTGGCCATTGGGTATCGGGCTTTCCCCCCCCCCCCCTCACCATTACAACTGAACCTGACCGCATATTACCTTGAAGAGTACAATTGGAAGAGTGATGAACATACACATCACAGTGGTTCATTGTGAACCCTACTGCCGTTTACACTGTAATAATTACTGATCTGTTGCAATTCTACAGTAAATTGATACATTCGATTTGTGCTGTTGTATATTCTTGCCCATGAACTGCGTAGAGAGGACCAATGCCTCTTTCGTACCTTTTCACGTGCGAACAGAACCTTAGAATGACTAAGTTACTACCCCACAGTTTCCCGTCCGAAATAATTAAATAACTTCATCGGTAAGGGGCATTCGGCGCAGTTACCATCATCTGGAAGATATATTCAGGGTAAATACACTATAACGCTACTAACAAGGACGGCCATATCACTTGGCACTGCTAGCCCACATCCTGAGCTTGAGAGCTGAGACGCATGTTCGTTTTCGAAGTAGATTCCGGGTTCCGAGAGGCAAGGGTGAGAACACAAGATAGCCAAGATTTCCTTTCAGAACTATGTCGTTGGATACACTTGTGAATATAATTTTCAACCTAATTGGTTGATATTATATATTTCTATATAATGACTGTAAAGGAATTATGTATACTTTGGTCGAATTACGTGAATACTATTGTGTAACCACACGGTGTAAGAGTAATCTTACTATTCAAAATGGACAGGGGATCGGAATTCTGTATAGCATTGTAACGACACTGCCTCCATGAATTTTGATTGATGAGGCTGGGGTGGAGCTAAAATTCCCCTAATTTCGCATAATAACATCGTATGGAAAACGGAGTTTAAACCTTTTGATATAGTTTTCCGTTCTCCACGTTATAACCTCCATTGTATCCGAGTCGGCAGTTACCATTTAACTTCATCAGAGTGGCACTATATTGTTAATGCAACATTTCGCTGGCGCAGGGCGCTAATTGCTTGCAAGGCATATCCCAAACCTTTGAAAATCACTTTCTAGGCTATACGAGCTGTGAATATTTAGCTGGAAATGTTCCGAAGAGAATAAAAGAACAATCAACCTATTATTTCTTTGTTATGTCCAGGTAATTTAGTCGGACCTAACTCCCACGGTATCTAATTGAAAGTAACCTTACCAATCCCAGGCACAATAAATTCTGAATGTCAAGGATGACAATTTATCGTAGAGATTTTATGCAACGCGCCTCCAAATTTCCAAATATAGATGTTATGCATGGAAAAAACTCCGTCTTATTTTTGTGATATTTTAGAAAATGTGTCATGTCCGGGTATCAGCTAGAGCTATACCCCTCGATGAGACCCCGACTGTCGCGAATTTCCCAACTATGCTGACATTTTGAATATTATTTTCTCCGGGGAGGGGGGTGTGTGGGATCCAAACCACCGCTAGTCACGTCACTATATACATACCTTCGATGTTTCTTGTCTTTAGTGAGGTTGGGATTTGTTCAGCTGGTACAGACAGTGGCAACAGACAGCCCTCGGTGAACCTGGAAAATGATATCAAGACAGTAGCGGGTTGCCCAGTAGATTACTTTGGGCATGTGACAGTAATACATGTTTAATTTAACTGATATCTGCTAGCAATTATCTATCCATATATTAACACTATCCTCCGTGTTGTCCACTCCAATGACCATTCTTCATTTGAACAGGCAATCTGTAAAAATAAGAGAAAATATAAAAAAACGACAGCAACGTTTGCATGACGTCAAGATGGAGAATGCGTGATAAATGCAATTTGCGTTATATTTCTGGTATAACCCCATCCGACAAGTTAATGGGAAATTTAGTACCGGTGTCGATATAACGCGAGACAATTTTTGTAGTGATTCCCTGTGAACGGCCTCGCCCATTATTCGCTAGGTGTTGAGCGATGATGACGCATCGGTAACAAGTTTTCTCTGGCGTTAATTGAGGCCGTACCCCCAAAACTCTTAGGACGGCCTCTAAACGTAAACCACACACTATTTGATCTTTCTGCCCCCCCCCCCTCCACATGCTTTGAACCACCAACTTTGAACATGTGACTGCGCTCTCGCCCCATGAGCGCCCGCCCTTGGCTAAATGACTAAAACAATCAATAGATATAGCAAGTTGCCAGTAGGGAAACTGTTGAAGAACATTTATAATGTCGTCAATTCATTACAGGTCAATCATTCAACATTGATATATGCAATTGCAGCTGACTGGATACCGGTATACTAACTAGTTCCACGGTTATCAGAGGTCATAACGAATGACTAAGCATTTTATGGAACAGTTCATCACGGGATCCTGAAGACCAACTACGAAGCATTTATGTGTGAACTTTGTACGCACAGTGAATGACATGGGGAACAAAAACCGTTATTGTCCTCAAATCGGTTTGAGAACTCATTGTGGTATCCCCCAGTGTAATTGCCTGGAACTACTCAGTTATTTACGATTGCTCGTTACATTGTCGGTGATATTATTTACATTATCAGATATCGGCAGGGTATCCTGGTCATTGCCAGTAGTACAGTAGTGTAGCACGCAGCACCAACTGAGGTACCAAGGATCATCTACGTTTAGATCATCCGGGGCTGTTCATTGTAGCTGAACAAGAGTAAATCACGAAGTTACATTGTTTGTTACCAGTGAAAATTTATCGGACAACAGGAAGCGTTGCCGAAGTGCATTCTAACAACCGAATCAAACCCACAGGATAACATCACAGTATAGAACCGAGAACTGTTTCAGTCTATCAGCAAAACTATCGCTGCAAAACATTCATGCCCCTCTATTATCTGAAGAGGATATCGATGACGGACATAATAAGTCACGGTGATCAATTGATAGCATACCTCTCAAGTTATGTAACTTAAGTCAATTTCTTGAGTCGTGCACAATTCTCCGCGTATGACAGCAATCCGATCATCATCTCCTCCGATATATCGAGGTTCTCTCCGTTGATCTCAATCTCCTCTAATGTCGATAATGGTTTCACGCTCAGACCTTCCCTGAGCTCATTGCTAGGTTACCACAACCCAGCACAGAAGCCGACTCATCTACGAGATTGATCTCAACACGAAGAAAGAATAAAGATCGGGTGATTGCAAGACGAAGCATATGGTATTGCAAGTGACCGTAAGCTGAGAAGGCAAGGGCATGTGGGAGAGATATTTGCTTCCAATTCAGAGAGATGAAACCATGACATTCAAAGTAGCGTTTGGTCAAGTCTGATGACCCGATTTGAACAAATTGATGCAATTTATTAACTTTCCGTGGCATTTGTTTAATAAAGATTGCTAACATAATAGCAGTCAATATTATCAGACTTATTCAATTTAGTACCAGCTTCCCAAACAATGTTGCGTTTTGTTAACACCCGGTAAGGCAAAGTTAAGATAACGGTAACTAAAGTTAGCAATGTTAAACTTCTCCAAAGGATCATCGTACGTTTTGTCCAGTATCACCAGATTATAGGACATGGTATACAGTGACCAGATAATGTTCTTTCCCGCTATTTTTGGTTATAAGAGGGTGGGGGGGGGGGGGGAATTTAGATAACGGAATCTCGTAGTCCCGGGTGCTACAGCGAATCGCATGTTAATGATCTGTCATAGGTTATTTATTCTTTAAAATGTTAGCATTCCTTCATTGATGGTGCACAATGAAAACATAAGTTAGTCAAATTCAAGATGGACTAAGAAAATTGTTAGTCCAGCAGGTTCGTCAAGCTAGAATGACTAACATTTGGGATGGAAATCCCGTTCTGTGTGAGCATGACTAACCAGCTGAACGTTAGACTAATCTTTTAGCAAGACCATGGGTAGAATAACCAAAAAAAATACGATAGACTAACTGTGACTGCGAAGCGATTCTGTCTGCGGTAATGACATGACTAACTCATGACTAACTTGTGACCTAGCATGATACTACAAATTGGCTGGGACAAAAAACGTCTTGCTGTGATAGAGCGGACTGGACCATGATAGGGTTGCCGCACTTGATAAAATTATCAGTATTTAGAGTCTTACAATTATGTTTTGCTTCCATCCAACTACACCAATCGCCTTCAGAGCCGAAACAAGTGATGTTCTATTAAATTAAAGACCGAGGCGTGCCCGTATGTTATTACTTAATCTAGACTCTTTTTTTGTCATATTGGTTTCACCGTTCGTCAACACACCTGGAACGTTGAGCCCCGGAGCCTTCCCAGCAGAGTCATATTCAAACAAGTTGTCGTCAGTGTGGGAAGAACGTAGCCGAGTACTAAGTTATTGAAGTTGTGTCGATCAGTTGTTCAGTTGTTCACGTTAGCACTTGATTGTTCATTCTCGTGTCGATTATTGTTTCTCTTCGCTTGGCCTACTGGACATTCCAATGAATTGAGAATTTAATTTAGCTGCTGGTGTAAATATATGATAAGGACAATTCTTGCTTAAGGACTAATGAATGCACACTCGGTGTGCATTCATTCATAGGACACTCGGTGTTTATGTTTTCGTCATACCGGATAGGCTACAAGCAATTGCAAGCTCATCCTGTCGATGTAGTAATTGAATCAATACAGGCCTACCAAGAGTAGTTTTGTTGGTTTTTATCTGTCGTGCTATACCAGTAAGTCTGCTATATGTCCTGCATATCGTTGAAGTGCATGGCGGAAGAAGGCTACCATTCTAGCAATCTGTAACTGCCCAACAGCCCAATTCATTTGAAAATTTATATGAGGTAATGGTTCGAAGGATTTTGACTCTGTTCGAAATTCTTAAAATTGTTCTGCTAAAGCAATTACCTATCTTGAAATAGCAACAGTCGATTGATCTAACAGTACAATTTATTGAGAGTGAACTGAATGAACTGAATTAAAGACAACTTCATACAGCAGAGGCTTCATCGTGTATAATGGAAAAACTGTATCTTTAGGCCCAAACCCCATTTCAATACGATGTTCTTATGTCGAGTTATCAGCCTCCAAAGTTTGGTCCATTATGCAGAGAAGTTTGGGAGAATCCCAATTGCGCAATAACGCATGACGTCACGGTTGGACAACCCGGGAAGTTATGTCATGTATTTCATTGTTTCATTTTGTTGAAAAGTCTCATTTAAGCAAATTCTGTTGTCTTTCTCTCACCGAAGTATCCATCAATACCTACCAACACACTACAGCAATTCCCTCCCGTAGACTAAATGCTTTCCGAAGTGAATATAATGTGTGGATTTCATTAGAAACCATAGATTGTTTACAGGGTTGTGCAAGTATGACATCATTATTATTACATGATGGGATGCTTCTCGATCTGCGCAATAAACATGCACAGACTTCAAAGGACTGTGACTCCATAACGGGAAAGACGTATCTACTTCGGGTTTGGACTGGCGCATTCAGTTTTTCTCCAGCTAATATATTAGTATCTTTATTTTATTCCCCTGCAGTTTGTTCATTTAAGACTTGTTAGACAGGGTGACAGCAAATTGGAAGACCCCCTTAACATTTTCATTCAAAGCCTATAAAGAGGACATTGTCGTCTGGTAGCACCTGACGAAGGAGGGAAAACGTCTTCGCATAACGACACTACGGAAAACCTCAATCCACCTTGATAAGTACGGTATATCGTCACTATAAATGCAATTATTCCGATGTACCGTCGGGCGATATGGTCGTTATGAAATATAGTATTCGATGGTGGTTATTATTATTATTATTATATTATTATTATTATTATTATATTATTATTATTATTATTATTATTATTATTATTATAATATTATAAAAGCCCCGACTAAGGATCGCGTCAGAATCAGTTCCTAATATTATTTGATTTAAAACCGCATACTAACCGATGTATTATGCCTTCAGATTTTTCACAAGTAATGGAATATGCTCGGAAAAAATTCGGACTATATATCACGTATTAGTCTATGATCGCTTTCATGTTATTAGGCAGCGAAAACCAATATGGCTTCACTAATACAATCTTAGTGGGAATGATTTGCTTACTGACCGGAATAATGCAGGCAGTCAATGTATAAACATAACAGTGTACTCACGCCATGACTGGCTGCTATCTCCATCAGCTGTAGAGTGGACCGCTGCAACAGCTTGGTGTCATCTTTCCCTATCTTCAGTGACGTACTGCATAGGCCTTTGATAGTGTCGAGAAATTCGTCAAGATTACCGGCTGCTCAAGAAGACAGAGGACAGTGAATCTCCCTCCACCTCGTTTCCGCAGATAGTCAATCAGCCCCTTTCTGGAGCTTTGACTCAGGCCACAAGCAAATCGATAGAAGTACTGTGGTCAAATGGATCTACGTATCTAAGAATGCGGGTGTTCAATCCGCCTGCTCCTTGATAAAAATTCAGCAAGATGATGAGCAGCGTACCACTCGCAGAATAGTTTATGGTAGAACCTAACCTCTACTCCATCTGGTACACTGCTGCTGACTGTTACGTTTTCTTTAACTAGAATGCCAAGGCGCACATAATAGTCATAGAACTCGGAACCGAGTTGCTGGCCGAGTGTGTTCTTCGCTCCACGAAATTTGCTGTTGCTTTTTACTCAGTCCCTCAAAAGCTATGCGGTCTAACGTGGCATGTTCAGTTGCGAACGGCTCATCCTAACCTGCCGTTGGTATACCCTGCTTTATTGAGCAAATGGTGATGGAAGCAGGTTATCATGTAACGGAAAAAATCCGTTACCGATTCAAATTTCTGGAAGTCTCATCTCTCGTGTGCCATGTGGGGCAAACATGACAAAAATGATCGGGACGTCACAGAGGTCGGAAAGGATGGGGTTATCATTAATTTTTTTTCTCGATACGGTTTACTGATTTTTCGTCAGCACTACCAACTACTGCTTTACGCGGGATGTATTCATCGCGTGCACGGTCATCGAACCTGTCATGTCTATACCTCTTACTTGATCGATCGTACTGCTTGGGAAGATATCTTGTCGTAAGAGACACGTCCAGATGGTTAAACATCTTTCTCATGACAATCTGATTGATATCACCTTGCTCCTCTGAATCTCTGTCAGATACTCGTCATATCCATCCATGATTATCCTGACCGAAGAACAACTCTCAATAACTGCCTGGATATCACTTACTTTGATTTTTTTTCCTCCCTCTGAGAGCAGTGCCTTTTGATCTGCCTGGTGATATGGTATGCCCACCACCTACCCTTCGTAACCGAAGCAAAATTAGTATACTGACGTCCCCAAGAGGCGAATTTTTCACCCCCTCACTCCACTCATATGCAAACTCTAAAGTCAATGTCGACTTTCCGTATCCTGGATCACCTTCTATGATACGGAATGATGTAACTCGCGTATCTTTGAAGATATCCTGGTAAGATGCTAATCGTTCCCAGGATCATGACCAAGATATTAACGCTCCTTCAACGAAGAAGATTCTGTCGATACGGTAGAGCCTCTCTTTAATATAAGGGATTGGCTGGATTGCAACATACTGCTTCTTGTACGTCTCTTTCAGAGCCTGCGAAAGTTTATCTTCAAGTCCTGAAAACGAAAACATGTCATGACAAGTAAGCGGTTATTGTCAACATGTGAATTTGCACATTTGAAGAACAACAAAACTGGGTTATAGTAGCGAAGAGTAGCAGCACACACACTCTAATAATATTCTAGTCAAATGAAATAGAATACTTATCAGAGGGGCCACGAATAGAATCTAGTCAAATATTTGACTAGATTCGGTTCATATATGAATATTTCGGCTCAAAACTAATCATTTAAAAAAAAATAAACCGAATCTAGTCATATATTTAACTAGATTTTATTCGTGGTCCCTCTGATAAGTATTCTATTCAATTTGACTAGAATATCTTTAGAGTGCAGCACGCCATGACGTAAGCAAGTGTCTTTAACATGAGCGATGTCTGAAGTATTTCTGTCGTTTTTGCAATTCGGCTACAAATTAAATTTCGTTGCAGAATAAAGCTCGTTATATTTATTTCAACATTTCCTCTAAGTCCCCCCTCCTTGAGATACGAGAGGGGGGGTCCAGTGAACCCGCTTTGGGGAATTGCTCATCTTGTACAATTACATTCTACAGTGTGTTCTTAGTGAAGTTAAAAATAGCATGATGGGCTCTGAAGGTATCTACAAAATACTTGAGGTTTTGGCAAGTAGTTAAAACATCAGCCATTAGCTCCACCCTGCACATGCACATGAAAATAAATTTATATAATTAGTATAGCTATTTGATAGTAAAGTAAAACTGGAAATTCTGACCTTTGTAGATCTTGTTAACTGTTTGTTGCGCTTTCTCTAGAATAGACATTGGGGATTCACTCGTCGTCTGCTCCATTGGCGTAGCACTTCATGACATCTACTATCAGCGCTAGATGGGATACGGTCCTCAATATCACCCAGTACTCTATTGGGAACATGCAATTCTTCCCCCAGATACCTCCACATCCCAGGAAGTTCAGCAGCCTGGGGAGGTGAAGAAGTGTGTCTTAGTAATGTTTATAGTTTTGCAATCAGTTGTGCTAATATTTGTATTTAAAATACAACCGTAGGAAGCAACGAAACCTAATTTCTGGAACTTTGGATTATTATTCGCCACACCGGCCATTAGGCTGTTCCCAGACGTACCCGATACGGTACGCATTGTCCAATATACTACACTGGTAAAATGCTTGCATTAAGCCAACTGGTGCAAAACGAAATTGCCGGTAAGTATCCGTTATTTTCGAAGTTCAAGTTTAAATGTGTACGTCAACTACTAGTGAAGCCCGTGTTAAACGACAATCTGTAATTTATAATTATCAATACAATTATATGCTCGTTACCAAGTTAGAGAACAGCCATCGATGTTTATATTGTCAGCTATATGTATCCGCAAAGACTCAAACACTAATTCATACAAGAGGCCCCTCTGTTCAGCCTACTTACTAGTAACTGTTGTTCTGTGACAGGATACACCTCGCTGTTACCTCGTCTGTTTGCCGAGCTGCTTCCATCTCCTGTATAAGTTTGTAACAATAACTGTCTTATGAATTTGGAAACTTATGATATATGGTGTCGAGACACTGTTCAAAAATAATATCCGTATGTGGCCTGTACTGTTCTGAGTGTCTTCGTTTTCAAATTAATATGTCAGTTAAGAGTCAGATATCAGCGGCATCATTCTCCACATAATGCACAGTTAGCTGGAGTCGTATGGCGGTGAATTCATTCACTGAGTGGTGAACACAGATGGCAGAGCTACGACTATACGACTAGTCGGGGTTCAAATTTCAGGTCTGATCACACACCAAGAAGAACAAACATGATACATGATGCTATCTCTCTGTGCCCTCAACAGACCCGAAACAGCGAATACGAGTGTATGCCATTGACATATTACCTTCTGGCGTTTTATTTACACCAACAATCACATTGAGGTACCACCAATGGTATGATCTTATTTCGTGTACCTATTCAAAGTTAGTGTTGTATCCCGCCTCCATCCCCCACTTTGCTACCCACACAAGTGCAATCTTCACAATGAACGTGGTAATTCCACAAGAAGAATTTTTCATAAATCATACACTTTTCATAGAATCACCTCGTTAAAAACCGAAACAACGAAATAGACCCGGTCGCTCCCGTTTTATGGCGCATTGCAATTAGAGTAAAAAGCCCTTTTTCCCGTGTATCGAACTATTTTCTTAAATGTCTTATCCTGTTGACGATATACTGTTATCTATATACCGCAGTAAGAGGGCTCTAGTACTGACGATGTAAAAAAGATAACGCCTCTTCATGATATCTGAAATGTTGCTGAGAACTGCAGGTTACATTTTGATTTTTGGTTTCGATCGTTATCTATGGCACACAAGAGCCATAGACCAAGGCAAGGATACACACGCTAAAATATCTTATACCTCTCCAATAAGTAAATACATAGTAAGCTGACTATTTACCTCCACGATCGATGTTGATCATTTGTCTTGCCTTTGCAGTACATCCTTGGGCGGATTAGGATAGTTCTCTTTCCAGTAGAGTAGGGTCTGGTAGCATCTAGTGGTGACGTCGTCAGGGTATTCTGTTTGAATACTGTCTAGTGTCTTTTTCGAAATTTGGAGTTCTCGTCCCAGAAACCTCCACAGGCCATCAATCCTGGAAGACAGATCCTAGTGAAACAACAGGAATACATGTGAGTTGTGAGTTATCCAAAAAATTCAAAGATCTCAGCATTAAGCCTAACCGCACACCGATCGAAAGCCGCAATGTTCAAGGTCACCCGCTCGTGGTCACTGCATGCGGAGTCGTGTGGCCCGCTTGCGAAACTTACCGTCGGTTGTGCCTTCGGACGTAAGCATTCGCAAACGGTGACCGTATGGTTCTGGGACTCACACGGGAGAAACTCACAGAAGACGACGAACAGTGTTATATCCCATTTTAGATATTTTGTGTTGGAACGCCCTCTAACAAAGAAATTGCCACTCAAGTGAAAAAAATACAACTTCTCCAGTCGAGCTTGTTACACCGATAATGTACAAAATCAAAACCGACTGTAAAACAAAATTTACCGATAATGTAAAAACTTTTTTGAACCGATAATGCAGAAGAAATATAAAACCGATGATGTAACAACGATCGCTTATACCGCGATAATGTAAAAAAACTTTTTTAGCCTATACTGTGAAAACTTGTATCTGAACACTTACCATATAGTCATATGAAATATTTTTTACGCCCGGGTATGGGTAGTCTTCCCGCTGCTTCCGTCCCAGTTTGTTGGAAGTTCCCAATACTCCCTACGCATGCGCTGTGTTTCTCGTCAATGCCTGTTAAGTTACGTCAAGGGCGGATCTAGCCAAACACTGAAGGGGGGGGGAGCGATCAGGGGGCGCCGATTTTTTTTTTGACTCGTTACGCTGTGACTATCCTAAGGGGAGCGCCACCATCGGTTGGTGCGATGCGTCGCATGAAATTTTGAAAAAAATAGCCTCTCAGATCACCGAAAGGCCTTCCCCGCTGGCGAAAGGCAATTGGATAATCGTCTTATTCATTATATTCGAAATACTATTATACAATACTATTATTCTCTTATTTATATTATTATTGATTTTTTCTGGGGGGCTTATAATTTTTTGGGGAGGCAAGAGCCCGCCTACCCCCCCCCCCCCCCCCCCCGCCTCCCCCCCGGAGAGCCGCGCCTGCCCCAGGTCTAAGGGAGCCGGATGGAGTAAAAAAATGAAGCATATATGTAATCCCAGGGCCCGAACCCCGGGACTAATTCGGATAAACCACACATTCAACTATGATTAACGAGTGTTGACCGTTTGCACGATCAAGTGGTTGAGTATGCTCCTATAGAGGTAAACATGTATATAAACCCGCGTTGAAGACACCAGTTTTTTTAGAATTAAAACATGGCGAGTGACATATACAGGAATCGCGGTTCCGTATTGGGAATAGTCCTTATAGACATACTTATCGTAGATGCGATAACTAGAACATCAATCTAGTTAAGGCTGATCTAGCTTCTCGATCGGCTTGTCTGCGGTATACGATACGGAAGCTATCTGAACATAGGTGACGGACACAGTTCATTCAGGGCGCAATCTATGAATTTGTTAGAGGAGCGCAAAATATTTCGACAAAGGGGGTTTCCGAATAACCATTTGCACTATCTAAGCGGCCTCACGGTTGGCGCGGAGCGTACTAGAATAATTGTGGGGTTTACGAGCCCCAGATTGCCGGAAATGACCCTTCCAGGGAGTTCTAAGCTGCTGCCATGTTCAAGCTTCAAACACGTTTCAGAGCCCGGCAAAATGTTTACAAAATAAAAAAATCCTTAAAAAAATTCCCCCAATCCTTCTATATTTTTTTATAATGGGCGCGCGCCTGTCACCCCACTTGGATCCGCGCCTGGTGTTGTGTTAGTATAGTGACCTTTTTTTACATGTACATACGCGTACGATGAGCGCGGGTTTCATTCAATAACGGCTCTAGTCGTGGGCCAGGTAGTACAGGTAGTGTTGCTCCAGTAGTTTGTCATGGCATAACCTCTGACCATAAGTAGCTTAATCATTCGGCTACGTTGAAAAAAATTAGATGCTGGGGTTTTCGCACGCACTTTCAGCGGGCGGTGGGGGCCTTACAATACTGTAGGCCTACTTACATCGTGCCCTAGGTGTCGGACAAGGCTTTGATACATGGAAGTATGATTACAATAGAGTTACACTTATGATCCACTTCCGAGGGGGCAAGGGCGGATTTTCCTGGTTGGGTGGGCGCAAATCCCCACCCCAAATCGTGAAGGGGGGGGGGGCATCTGTCTTCCCTTAGTCCCCCCCCCCTTATCCATCCGCACTGAGTACGTAATGGTAATTCCCTGCAGTCTTCTTACCGTACACCATGATACACCAAGCATATTTTCCTATCTCCTATCTGGCGGAAAACCAAAAGATGCCACTGGCAACCCCTTGACCAACCCTTCCGTTGATTTAATATTACCATGAATTATGGACTCTTTTCTTTTTCTCCACCAGGTCTCGGGGTCGACTCTCCGCCTCGCATTTTGAGCAGCCATCGTCTTTGTTTATTAGAGTTTACTGGGAGCCGGTTATATTCTCTGTAGTCACTTGCCTTGAGATTCTTAGTTTATTTTCGTGTGTATAATTATTCTGTGGAACTTTTGTGCACGACGGAGGACGTTGTTTGGCGGCTAATGGAGAATGCCTGGCTCGGTAAGCTAGTTTATACGGTTTCTGCATTGTGGGAAGTTCGGGATTGGGGGTCATGTCTACACGGGTTTGCGTGGTCTGGGTTCGCGCCACCGGTTCGGCGCACCAACCTGGCGGTCCAGGGTTAGTGCCCTGCTTGGCCTGGTGGTGTAGGGGTAATATCGGCGCCTCCTACATTTGGTTTAGGGTTTATACTGTTATGACGGGTGTGGTGTCCTTGCGCTGTGGTGCGCCACTCCAGACGTCCCGTGGTTGACCTCCAATTCCCGTACCTGAGCGTGGCAGTCCTCCCCAGGTTGGTAGCCATTTTGTTTGTTTTGTTTTGTTGCCCGCTAATATATCTTTGTTATTCTATTTGTGATTGTAAAATAATACCCGTTTTTGGGACCAGGACGTTCACATTTAATTTCTGTGTCTTGGTCTTTCAGGCTCTTTGTTTGCCGCCACCCCCGTAGTTATTTAGGGACCACGCTTCCCGGCTCAGTGACGCCGGCCGTACCCAACACCTGTAGGTTTTCTAGTTATTCGGGCGTTCGTCCGGGTACCCCAATCCCTGAGTTGGGCGGACTCCAACCGCACCGACAACCGCGCCACCGCTCGGTCGGGGTTCAGGCATGCCCCACCTAGGGGCGTTACCAGTATGGTCACTAAGTATGGAAAATGGTGTTGCCACGGATTTTCATGTGGACTAGCCTGCGTACATAGCGGGGGGCTATGTCAATGTTCCAGGTTTTTGAGGTCTCAGGGTCCGATGGCCCTAGTCAATGTCCCAGGTTCCGAGGCGACACCCCAGGTTTTCGATGTTACACAGGGTCCGATGTTCCCGGGTCGAGGTCCCCCTTTTTTTTTTTTTTTTTTTTTGTTATATTTGAATGATCCATAAATTTACGAGGTCGATGTTCCCAGGGTCTGGACATTCAAAAAAAACAAAATGGAACATCGGACCCTGGGAACACGAACACTGGGAACATCAAACCCCTGGCGCACATCGAGTGGACCCCGGCAAGGGAACAAAAGTTCGAGGGTGTGCTCCCTGTCAGTAAGCCATGAGTGAAGTGAGTGAGTTCAATAACAAACATAAGAGTTTCCGCAACTACGTAATAGTTATATGAGGGCCCAATTTTCTTACTCACTCATTCAACCACCTCGAATATACCAGCTTGTTAAACGACTCTTCTATACAGTTTATACTGAAAAGGCATCCAACCGCCCAAAGAAGAGCATAATCTTGCAATGTGTAAAATCAGCCAAAATTGTGTAATGACAGTTAAGGGGTTCCGGGATCCGAGATGAAATGAAACCGAACATTAGCTATATTTGTGATGTTGAGAAGCTCATAAGGTGTCATGATTTATCATTTTCAGCTATGGACGATCCACGGTGGTGTCCTCTCCATACATTGCTCACTAGGTGTACTGGCTCCACTTATACGCCTCTCGTTATGCTACCACCGATAGTGCCTCAGCAGTGTGGAAGCTTAGAGGGAATTGTAGTAGGCTACAGTCTATCAGTCCTCGGGGTGGGAGGACACCGACGAATCTCGCTACTCTTTTCGAAGAGTGACCGAGTAACGAGGCAGGAGTGAAATGCATGACTCCCAGGACCGCCATTCAACGTCTCCATCCGACAGACGAGAGTAAGCTTTACTCGTGCAGTCACTTTTCTACACGAGAAGAAGCGGACGGGCTACTTGTTTCAGGTTATCAAATTGGGATTCCCGTATTGGAATTGGAGATTTGGAAGCACCTCTATATGCGTAACCCGGATATGCCTTATACTGAATGTGTGTTTGATATGAACTGTATTTGCTTTGCAGAGAACATCATCTAAATCCCTTATTTCATCGCTAACTTAAAACCCACTTTGGATGCCAAATGTCCCCCAATAATACTCTTGGCGTTTCATCTCTTCGATCATTGCGCAATTTTATCATACATGGTAAATTTAGCCATCCGATAAATGATCGCCGATGTGAAAGTTAAATTATTTTAACTGACGTCCGATAAATTTATCGTCACTACGTATCGCACAAGTGTGAACAGCTCTTGAAACCTACTAGGGGGGTCATTTTAGGAAAGAAATGTGACACGAGTGACAAAAAAAAGTGCCATTTTCTCATCAATACATCTCAGGTGAACAATTTGCAAAAATGCCTGGCTTTAGAAAAAATGATGGTGAGAAAATAGTTGTAGACGTCAGCATTGCACAATCATCGGGACTATTATTAAGACATAAAACAGAGAGGGTATGCCTTCAAAATAAGGTTCAAGTAATAATAATTTTAAATAATTAAAGTTAAATTAGGTTGTTATGGGGAGGGGGGGGGGACGTAGGGCCATTAATGAAATTCGTAACATCCATCACGGACGATTCTAGATATGGAGTCATGGTAGGACGTCACACGGATCGTTATTGAAATATATCGTGAAGACGCGCTTAGGAATAGATATTTTTGATAGATTTTTCTGTAATGAGGGTTCACAAGTCGACACGATCTGGTGCGTATGCCGTAACCGATTGATTGATGTTAGGTGTATCAATTCCTTGGCGTCAGACGTATAAACTGGTTCTGATTCGGTCAAGAGATATACGCGAACATATGAACACAAATTCTCGACTTGTATTTCTTTTTTGAAATGCGTTGAGGCGACTCCTGCAAGATATGTTAAGGTATCCAGATGACAATGGTAATCCTGTGATCCTTGCACTGTTGTTATGCCAATTCCAATTTCAGGCGAATGCTGCCGGATGTTGGGTCATCTGCATCTACCGGGATGACTGAGTTCGATCTCTCGTCGACAGCCCTCGTTACTAGAAAATGTCGGGGCGGGGTAAACCGCAAGCTATATATACCAGCATATCTGATTCAAGAATGTGGTGAACATGAAAACGCAATATCGTGGAAAGAAGGACATTAAGACTTGTGAAGCGACAACGTAGACAGGTAAATGGGTCATTCACATAATGCACTTGTTAATTTTGAGGCACCCCTACAGCCCCCGGACAAGGTGCGTCCTTACATAAGCACATTTATTCAAGATTTTCGACCTTTAACACATGACCACCCGAAACGAGGTGACAAATTCAGGGTCAGAGGTCACCACACATGCAGGTCAACAATTATATCCAATGGTGAACCATCCAGCTTCGCAGATCAGATATTCAAATCTACGATTATAGCCAAAAAAAACAGTTTTGACCCCGACGGAAACCGGATGACTTAATGATATGACAGTTTTATGAGACGTGTTACTCTCCATGTGAACACCTACTCTAGGAGCATTTTGGCATTCGATGCCACACCCCAGTGATATTGGGCGAAAAAAGTACTAAAATCAGTTTTGACCCCTGAGGGACCTTTAATGACCAATGAAGCATGCGGTTTTCATGCAAATGTTACAACTCCAGTGATGCATCAACTCCTAGAAGAATATTGCATTCCACGGAACATGCCAATGTTATTGCGAAAAAAATATTAAACTCATTCATTTTGGACTGACAGGAAAAAAATATTGCAAATTAGTCCCACCAAATTACCTCAGTGATCTGATGACTAATGAATAAATTGATCAGGACTGGTAGTAGGTCCTATCACCAAAGTTCGTCAAAATCCCTAAAAGTTGAGGGAAAATAATTGCATTAAGTATTCTAATTATGCTAACGAATATGTAACATAACAGAAGACCTTAGTGATTTCAACGCAATGATAAATTCCTCGGGACTGTTAGAGGTCCTTCTCAACAAGTTTCGGGCGAATTACAACAAAGTCCTAATTTGCCTAATTGCTATTGGCAAACTATTAGGCAAATTAGTCATGCAAGTGACCTTCCAGGACTCGGCCACTTGGGAAAATTCACGGCAATGATAGTGGGCCTATCCAAGTTTCATGAGAAATCCATGAGTTTGAAAGATCACATTCATTATGCTATAATTAGGCTACTGGCCAAGAAAGCAAACACTTGAACTTCGGATGACCTGAAAATTGTCGCCATGTTTTTCGCCCAACAACTACCCAGCAAACACCACGTTTCGTGTAAATCGACACCCACGAACTTGAACAATTTTTGCGAAAAACTGACAAAAAGGGGGCAACAAATATACGATATAGCACCCATTTTCGACTTATCGAGATTTTTCCATACGGATATGTGTACAGGTTTTGGGTCCAATCGGATATAAAAGTGTTTTAAAGAATGAGAGCGCTACCAGCCAAAGTTTCCGGCGGCGGCGGCGGCGGCGGCGGCGGCGGCGCGAAGCGGCGGCGGCGGCGAGGACGGCGGGCACACGGCCGAAATCATAATATTCCCGAACACTTACAGTGTGCGGGGTATAATTATTGCAATTGCGTGAAGAATCCCCTGCATGGTAGGCTGACTCTCTTGCATGGGCTGAAACAACGGCTGCAGGATTTTTAAAAGCGCATTTGATGAGCTCCGCAGGCCTAGGGGGATCCTGGTATCGTCATCCATACCGATTTCCACATCCATGTTGCCAGTGCCTATTCCCAGCCCTCAGGGGTGGGAATCGTTTGTTGGGCCCGAGGTTCGTGTTCATGCACAGGGAGCTCTTTGCCGTGCCAACGCCACACACACTTAATGTGTGGATGGAGAGGAGCAACGGGAAGCTGGCGATGAGAGGACCACAACACGGTGTCCACAGTGGATCATAATTTGTTGAGGCCTGTGTCTACCTCAGCTGCAAATGGTGAACGAGGATTCTAGTGTCCGCGGCCGTGTGTACAATCCTCGTGGGCTCACAGGTATATCTTCAGAAATCACTGTGTAATTGTGGTTCAAGGATCAGGGACAATCCAGATGGAATATAATCTCACACTGAATGAATTTATTTATTGTCTCGTGCCATCCAAATAGTAAACGATTATCAAGAGGATTGCAACCTCCATCCCAAATGTCTTGTATTCAGTTTATGGAGAGTACATGATAGACATTCTTCTCCATATAGGTCTGTGGGGAGATCTCTTGCGTACGCCAGAGCCACGCTTCTGCCGAGTGTAATATTGATACTATCTGGGTAGATAACTGTCCCACCACCAGAATACAGCGCCCCACTCCTCGCATTCCGCGGAAGAGGGAGGAGATTTTCAAAAGTAACTGCCCAGCAGATGGATTCCATGCACCACCCAAAAAATGCGTCACCGTCAAAGAGATTTCGCAATCAATGAAATTGTCCTGTGCGGGACTCTCTTGTCCCACGACGTCTAGAATATCAGCACCTTTGACTTTGAGGCGTTATTCGCAGTTTTCCAGAGTTTGGGTGAAATGGAGGTAGGTGTGGTGCTCGTGAAAGAAGAATACAACAGGGGTCACCTCATCCCAACTGGTTGCGAGTAGAGACGATCATGAAGAGACTAACGACGTCCTGGAGAGCAGCAATTTTCCAGTTTTCGGATTTCCATTCACCTTTGGTGGCGTCTTGAGAGAGCGGGATTGAATTCTTCTCGAATTGGGCATGGAGGGAATTCCTGTTTGGTCAGTGGAAAGAATTATCCCTGGAGGCGCGAAATGACTTGGACCAATGCCTCGATTTGCCTGAGATGTTTTCAAACAAACTGATTGCAGAAGTAGCGAGAGTAGAGTGGAAAGCAAGCAAGTCATCATGATCGGCAATGAACGATTACCGTATTCATTTCACCGACCAGTTTTTTGATTCCGGATGGCGCTTGCAATGATGTACCTTGCGCATAGCGCTGACAGTTCACTAGGATTCATCTCGGGTAGGTATCACTCTCGAACTCTGCAGTTAGTAGTCTTGCTCGCTCGGGACCTGCTATCACCCATCGTCGTGAAGCGTCTTTCTGCCAGAAAAGGCCAACACCCTTGCCATACACCTGGAAATCTTTCTTGTTATGAACTTGATCGCTCGGTAATGCGGAGAGCTCTCCGGTGTTGTCGTTTCCCACTAGTGCCGCCGATTCTTCTTGCCAAGAGGAGTTGGTACAGACTGCATATCTCGGGAGGAATGGAAAAACAACCAAAACTAGAACAGCACGAAGAAGAGTACTTCAGGTGTTCATAGCATGTGAGCCGATCATAGATGGGCTTTGCTCCTCTTGGAGTAGAGGTAGAAAGACCAACCCAAGCACGTGGAGGCAGGGGGGGGGAGGGGGGGGGGGGCTGCTGAGAGCTGATAGGCAGCCCATGACATGACATCTATTTTATCGATTGCAGTTTTATTCAGGAGTGTGAATGCAGCTGAATTCTTACTTCGTCCGGCAATGTGCTACACTAGTATTGACGGTTTCAGATGAAAATGAGTGACCGGATTCCAAAAACACTCGAAAAACGGTAACATAGAGACATGTGAACTTTTAATTCATTCACCAGTATGGAGTAGAGAGACCATGCAATTTCTTCACCGCGGTCACTTTGTGATTTTTAAAAAGATTCCTTAAAAAATGAAACTACCTTCAATTAGAAGGGAAGGACGTCGTTGCACAAGGGATATTGAACGAAAATAATGTTGGAACAATTCCCGGGATCCATATTAACCTCCTGGAGGCAAAGTAGGTGCAAAAACATCAGTGCTCTTCCAACAACTCCGAATTGAGGAACAGCAGCGGACCAATGTATTGCGAATAGAATTGACATCATTGACGTAATAATACCCTGCCAATGTCGAGTTTTGACGGCCGGGGCGAAAAGTTGGATTCTTGGGCCCTTGAGGAAAGTTTAATGAAAAAATGACACTTTCGTCAATCGGTCACATTTTTCGATGTTTTGGTCAAAAGAGGACCCCACTATACGCACTCCTACGCACTTTGTTACACACATAGGCACAAAACACACGCACGCAAACATGCGCTTAGCAAACGAATGGGACGCTTATTTACGCAAAAGTGTTACATGAAATGAAAATACAGTATCATTTTATGCTTAATCTCAACAAAAATTTCAGGCTACCATCTTCCCGAATTGTATGGAACTAGTCAATTAATGTAGTACCTGGATTTACATGGAAGGCCAACTCGCGCGGATAGCCAAAGGATAGAAGGTTTTCAACCCTTGAAGATTCTGCTGTTATCTAGTCGTCTCTTAAAATCTATTCAGTTGTGGGTGCAGTGAATACTTCTTCGGGCAATTCATTACATGTCTCATATACGACTGAAATATGAACGCTTTCTTGCTTCTAGTTTACTGGACTTTTGGTTGATTTTCTTGCTGTGTCCCCGCGTGATATTCCCTGCACAAAGTCGATGCTATCGGTGCATCAGTTGGATACATCCGTACGCTCGCTTTTTTGAAACAATGGTGTGAGGTGTGCAGCCTTTCAGTCTTAGGGGACAGGGTGTCCCATCGATGTCCTAGTATCAAAAGAGTGGTTTCAAATTCGTCGGCAAGTTCCTTTAGAAAAAAAACTCCGACGAGATTACCATAGGGTCCTGTGGCTTCTTTACCTTCTCTAATTCACCATAGCCTCTGTAATTCCACATTCATTAGGTTTTTGACAAGTTGTGCTGCAACAGCGTTCTGTTGTGGGATTAGGGCTTTCTCCTCTGTAAACACTTTGTTGAAAAAGTCATTCGAATTCTCAGCGGTTTTCTATTTTGACAATTATGATATTTCCTTAATCATCCCTTCAAGTGGTCCATTATCTTGTAACCTTTTGCTTCGACCTCACATAGGAGTAGAAAGACGTTGATCTCCCCAAGCTTGTTGCCGTTCTTGCAAATCGTTTTTTGCTTGGTAATTTCAAGTTTTACCCTTCATTTCTTGTAATAGTTACAACTGGATAGTGTTCCACTTGTCTTGTATTCTTCAAAGCTCTCCTCTTCTGTCTCACTGCATTCTTCACCTCGTTGTTATCCATTTCGGGACATTTCTCTTCTGTTCTTTCTGTCGGCACATTACTCTCCATTTGTCGATTATGCAATTCCTTGAAAGTATCCCACATCATTTGTGCTGATTTTCCTTCAAATTCTGTGGCCAGTTCAATATCCTGAAGTCCGTACCGTATCGCCACGAAATTACAAATTGACCCGATACTATCGTTTCGAACAGATTTCGTTTCCAATTGTGGTTTTATTCAGTCAATACCAGCAGATTACTACAGTATGGGTAGCGTCGTGGCTTGAAAGGAAGACATTAAATAAGGTGAAGGGAACTTTAACAAAAGTTATTTAGACTGAATCCACAACACCACTCGCAATTTCTTTTAGCCCCAAAAAGATGTTCCATTTGTTACTTCCTTTTTGTTATGCCCATGAAGCCAATGCGTTACGCTTGTCACGCCGCAAAAGATAACACTGATCTCTCAAATGGAACGGAACGTTTTGACGCGCGTCAAGCAAAACAGACCGCGACGAGTCCGCTGGTGAGCACGGTGCGGACTACTTTCGGTGACCTTGGCCAGCGTTAAGAATTTCCGTTCCGCTTAGTGGGACGGCGTGAAGTAGAATTGGGCTTCAGTATAGGACTCCATAGCAGAAAAGACAGGAATCCCATTTCGCAGGGTTCTGCTGACGAGCAGACGTTAACATGGTGATCGGTTCAGATTCCGTTTCACGTTGCATGCGTCCTATCATAAAATACGAGAATTGAACGAAACCACACACAACACCACCACACAACGTGGTGCGCGCGCGCGCAAAAATACTTCGTCGGAAACGAAATCGCTCAAGGTACACGCGATACATTGTAACTGAAATGGCAATGTGTTCCCAATTATAACGAATTCTTCTCCAGGTCTTTACCCCACATCAAAAAGGAGATTACTTACCGGGCAAACTTTTTGTCTGTAAACAGCCCGGTCGTACCAGCTCTATTTGGTGCGCTACCCGAATCCGCGAGTTCCCTTCTGTCGCTATCCTGAACTCTCCCACTTTTTAGAGAGACGAAAAAAAATTACAGAAAGAATTCAACTCATAGAAGAAAACATTTGTTCTCCCATCAGCAAAGTTTGTCTTTCCATTATTATTTTATTATTATTATTTCATTTGTTGTCGTCGTCGTATGTTGTCGTTACATATAGTCACCTATATAGTGGGGGCTGTTGCCATTATTATTAGCTTTTATTTTATTATTATTATATTATTATTATTATATCATGCTAGCGATTTTATTACCATTAATAATTAGTGTTTTATTGTTTGTTATTTCAACGGTCCTAAAGGGCAGGATGAGATTTGTATCAGTTACCCATGTCACCTATATATACTGCTGATGGGTTGCATACAACGATTGCTATGTACAATAGTGGTGGTTTAGAACTATCCACTGAGGGATACCCATGGGTGGGGTGCCCATGGTTTTTTTGGGGTGTCCAGCCATGAGGTGCCACTCGCAAAAGTGCCCGTTTGTGTTGTGTGTGTGTTCGTTGTTGCGGTGTCCGTCAGATTTTTAGTATGGTTTTTCTTCGCAAATATCTCCACTCTGAGTGCCCGAACATGTCAACTTTGCAACACTTCCTAAATTATCACAGAATACATGTTTACTCCCCAAATTGGACACGTTCCTTCAAAATCATGGAATTCAGGGGACATGAGGAGAGTGAAATGGGCCATTTTGGGAAAAAGGTCATTTTTTGCCCATTTCCCACTGGTGTTTCAAGATGTTCGGTGATCACAAAACGATACCCAAATAATTTGAGAGTGCTAACCATACAGGAAGTTACAAAGAGCTGTTCTCCTCTTGCATTTAGGCGAAAACTGCCTAACATTTTGAATTAAGAGAAACACTACAATTTTTCGGCCAATTGTGAAGTTTTTCCTAAAACTATCTGATAGACTGGAATGACTGAATGTCATGAGGTGAATGGTGATAAACAAAAAGTCCCGAAAACAAGTTCACTTTACTTCTAGTGAATGTTTGATTATAGATATAAATCAATATATATAACTCGAGAGAGAAAAACCTCAATAATATACCCCCACTGGACTAGAGAAGGCAATGCCTGAGTAAGGCGGGGGGGTAGAGGTGGGAATTCAAGTGGTAAGTTACCACATCAATTCAAACAGAGCAAGACAAACCTGGAGCTTGAGACTCCTAGGCGTGTGAACATCAGCTAGCAACTCTACGACGGCTGGCTAACCATTGGGCCCAATTTAGCGATTGTATTGTATATATTGGTATACCCATGTTGTAATTGGATGTATGAGAGTAGTGTTAGACTGATACTAGTAGGGATCACGCTAGGGTTAAGGGGTTAGGTTCCTGTATTGGTAACGATAAGATTTGGGGATTATACTCTGGAATTGGATTCTGACCCTACCGTTCCAACTGGATAGAATAAATTATCCATTCCACCCACTGTTGGCTAACTTAAGCCATTGATCCACACTACAAGGCCTGGATTAGGTCCTTTTGGGACCCACCTGCCCCATTTTCGAACCAATATCATATTTTGAGTCAGGAAATTGGAACCCAACCGGTAGACATGGCTTATCATTATACAACTATACCAATTTAGCCTATCCTAGGCCTAAGGTTCAGGTAAGCAGTGTGAATTTACCCTCTTTAAGGCAACAGTTCCAACTAACCCAGCCTAGGCTAATAACGAGTATAATGTAAAGACTTCTCATTGAATTGATCGAATGGGCCAGCTTTGTTGATTGAAAGCCTGTGAGGTCCTCGTCTTTTCCAACTTCAGGTTGATTTTTGGGTAAAACATTATTTTTTGCCAAAAATGGCAATTTTCGCATTTTCCAGGTCAATTTACACACTCTCTGTTGGCCTGAATATTCAGATCTAGTCAACAGTTCCAACTAGGCGACGCAGTATATTAACCTTCAACATTGGTACCAATAATTGTGGCGAAATAAGAGATGATTCAAGCCTAGCCATAGGCCTAGTCCCTAGAGTGAGGATCATGACTGGTGTCACCTAGCCTTTTTCGTACCTCTGTTTCCTATCATTTTGGGGGGTTATCCAATCATTTCTCCGGACGGAGAGCAGCAGTGGGTGGCCAGTACCCTTCAAATGATTGTCCAAGTGGATAGCTTATATTGATGATCCATTGGCGGCCTGAGCTATTCTCGGCTGGAATAGATTGGCCTTGCGGGCACTGAAACAAATAATCGCGTAGTAAAATGGCGCTCGCTTGAGAGGCGGGTTCCATTGAAGAGTCTGTTAATTACTCGGCTTATCGAGTGGATCATGGATGAAGCTAAGAGAGTGGATCCAAGACACTTGTGGGTGTATTTAAAGACCTTGGTTACTATTAATTAGAGAGCCATTATGCAGCTTGCTATCAATCCAAGCCGATATGCCACAAAGCCTTGTTTGTGGACGAACTTTCCCTACCCCTGTCCCTACCCCACTCTGATCACCCCGAACATATCGTCCGGACGAAGTGTAGCTGTACAACTGTCTGGCCTCTGTAGAGGATCTTTTTCATATTCAGCACAAAGGTAGCTACGCAGGGTGGTCAGATCATGGGCGTTTCCGTGTCACGTCACTTCCTGACGACAATTGGATTGAGAGTGTAGGTAACTGCCGGTCTTTCAATCCATGCCCCCATGGGCAGATCTGCCACGTGTGCCGGCTCGCATGATCGCTGAAAGGCGAACCCAAGCACCTTTGGCACCTCGGGGGCCTATATTTGGTCATTCTGTGTCTTTTAACTGGAATTCACCTAGTTTATAAAATGAGAGTCCAACCAGTTTTTGGGCATAGGTATAGTGTATTTTTGCACTGTGTGGCAGCCCCAAACCCATATACCAGGCCCGATGTTGGGAGCCTGCATACCCACCAAAACTGCATTGAAATCAAATGGATTTGTTATTCTGAATTTAGGGAGGGCAAAAGCATGTTCTTTTCTTGCAAAAAACTTTTTATGTCCTGCTGGCAAACTTCAACCTCTCCTATAGGTGTCAACATAAATTATCAAAATTAGTCATGATATTATTTTGGAGTGCACTCTGCTAAGCTTCGTGTGAAGTAAATGCGGATATACTTCGACTTTCATCTGAAAGGGGGGGTTGTCAAGACGAAAATTCAGGGGAAAACATTTTAGGTCCACGTTTTGCTGTTTTGAAAATTCATGGACTGAAATAGGCCCTCTTCGAGTGTATATCGGAAAATTGAGTTGAAAATTACCAACCATGCTAAATATCGCCCCCCTACTAGCTCAAAATCTACATGGTACATCGAATTGGACAACGTTGCTATGGGTATACTCTCTGCTCCACAGGCAGTATAATATGGCGAATTTCGAGTTAGAACTTCTGGAGGTGCCTTGATGGCTGAGAACGGACCCAATTTCGTGTGTGAGCATTGGGAAATTAATAGGCTGTGCCCCTATAGGCTGGCATACCTTAAGTTGAATCACATGCGTGTTTATGGGCCCTGGTCAGAAATCTATATTGACAAATGGCACCATAACCTACACTTACACACCGCCTTTTCTGAGCCCAGAGCAAATTATTGTCAGATATACCCCCCCTCTCCGTTCGAAGCTAACACCAACCCCCATCAATGCAGCTCCAATGTCTATACTCCGGAGACGGAGTCTGACCAGTGATCTTTTTGCGCT
Source organism: Sclerodactyla briareus (assembly GCA_026419785.1). NCBI lineage: Eukaryota > Metazoa > Echinodermata > Holothuroidea > Dendrochirotida > Sclerodactylidae > Sclerodactyla > Sclerodactyla briareus. The sequence continues at coordinate 2,511 of JAODTK010005590.1, read as the reverse complement.
TACGACGGCTACTTGAGTTACGGACAACTTTCAGACATCTGTCACAGGATGCCAATCCCTGTCATAAATGACGGACATATTTTGAATAGGAATCATCAAAAAATACAGCCAGATTCATGTAAAATGTATCCAAATTGGCACAGACGCATGTGTATTTCCGGGTGAGGGCAGAATGGGTCACAGCTCGGAGGCTAAACCCACAATTTGGCCAAAAGCGAAAACAATATGGGTCCTATTTTTTGTGAAGGGGAACACCTTGCTGATGTACATCAGGTTTAGAGGTGGTGTGCTGCCTATTTAGTGCTACTTTAGTGCTACTCCCCGAAGAAATCAAACTGAAATCCTAGTCCGGATGACATTGATAGGCTCAGAACGAAAATGGAAGAAGAGGGAAGGGGAAGAAGAGGGAAGGGAAAAGCAATAAGAATTAGTGGAACTTTCTCCGCAAAATCCATAAAAGTTGGAATTAAATTTTGAATAATCTCGAAAATTAGTGGGCCCAATCGCCATTGTGGGGGGAACTGGGGTATAGTGATGTAACGGGGATGCTGCTTTGATGACCTCTCATAACGGTTAGCAGTCACCTTAACCCCCACCCCCTCCCACCCCCACATCCCCAACCCCATTCATCACTCTCTGGTCTGGAGAAACCCGAGGAAAGAAATGTAGCCTAATGAATTGTTGGCGAATATTTGGAGATGATGAGAACTGCATGTTTAGACAGCTATCCCATGCGATTTTCATGCAGTATAATTTTTCTGAGGTTCTGATTTTCTGAGGACTGAATTTTCAGTGATGCCGATGAATAATTGCAACTCTCCGTTATCATTTTTCATTGTTATTTTATCACTCCTCTTTTATCAATTAATCATCTTATTACTATTAATTATTAATGTGGGGACATTTTCCACTTTTTAAAACCATTTTTTTAATCACGCAACTCCGGGGATTGCTGTCTCCTCGTTTAGTAATTGTAATTGTTATACCCCATTATAGTTAGGATTATCGACACTGACTATTATGATTCTGACGCACAGTTGCATTCTGAATTGAATCGAAAAAGAAATAGGCCCTTAGCCAATTTTGGCCTTCCAGTTCACCAATACCTCAAGAGCAACACAATATCTGATTTCAACAACTGCTAATGAAATAATCTAACATTGTCATGGCGACTAACTTTGTGCAGCATACTAGAGTTGGGCATCGCCACACGATCACAACAAGTATTAAACGAATCAACAGTTTAGTCCAATAGTACAATGCTTGGGCAAAGCTGGCAAACACTTATACCAAATGTTTCGGACCAGATACTGTGTTTGTTCATTCACGCATTTGACTATAACCAACCGTGTATGATGGAGTCATTACTCATCCAGGAACCGTACAACCATGGGGGTGACTACTCATAATAAAGTCTACATAATAACTGTTAAAAACACAATCAAAACCTGCAACTGCGCATTGGTTGGTGGGGGATTACAATCCTTCCCTCTGTATAACTACGCGTAAGACTATGATCACTCTGACAATCCAACGAACCAACTAACCTTATCGACGGACAAACCGTAACATACATCTTCTGTTTGTGGTATACCGGACATGAAGATTTACTCATGATGTTTCAGTAACAGACCGAATAGAACCTTCAGAATGTTGTCGACCAAACAGAGATTACGACTATGGATCGATTGAACCCCTTTGATTACATCTCCACCTGGTCTTCACCAATCTCGCTGCCGCCGGAATATGGTTGTGTGTCAGCGCATATCGTTCGAATGTCTGCATTCCCCCCCCCCCCCCCCCCCCCCGACAACCTCTTGCATGAGTTCATAATAATAAGATATCTGTTCGTTTTTTTTTTTTTCCCCCTTTTATTTTGAAAGTGGCCCTCTGGGTCCCTCAGTGCCCCATATTTTAACATGATATCTCGTTCTTATATAGCGGCGTTTTCACGTCGAAGACTGCTCAAATGCTTCACAGATTTACCCCTGATCATCAGACACTTGTCACCCCAAGTGCTTATACAGCACCACCTCTTGCTTGTTCTCTCACCGATGCACTATTTTCGAGTACGTCTCTCCATCGTGTCCCCTGGGAACTTCCCAATAAGGGCTGCCACATACGGCGCTCGCTACTCTTCAACAAGTTCACCTCACAAGGTACCCCTTTTGACACGTGGGTGGCGTGGACATTTCAGGAGAACATGCCTATGTCCCAACAGCACTGCGGAAAAGTCCCCGGGCTTCCAATCATGGGCTTTCCGCACCCACAATCAATGGTTTTGCAGTCTGGAGCTCTACCGACCTGAGCTAATACGCCTCCCATATGCCTAGTCGCACTACTGTGACTGGGGCCCCCAGTCATGTTTATTTTTTTGACATACTTTTTGGGGGGCAAACGTATAGATGACTGGTACTTGGAATATGGCGTCATTTAGAGCCCAACACAACTCAGGGACCACACCCGCCGGCAAATGTGCCTTGTCCAGGAAAGATTGACATCCTCACTAAG